>JBBBWG010026912.1:57167-67425 GCA_037176905.1 Azolla pinnata | reverse complement strand
ACAACAACAACAACAACAACAACAACAACAACAACAACAACAACAACAACAACAACAACAACAACAACAACAACAACCACAACAACAACCACAACAACAACAATCACAACAACAACCACAACAACAACAACAACAACAACAACAACAACATCTCCTCCACCTCCTCTTCTTCTTCCTGCTCTTGGGCTCCATGTTGTCGGGGAATCGAGGCACGGCGGAGGCGGAGCAGCAGGAGGAGGAGGAGGAGGTGGTGCTGAGGTTCGAGCACGCGGAGTTCGAGAGCAGCAACATCGCGGATCTGGTGCTGGTGCAGGAAGGGGATTGGTACACGGGGCAGCCGGTCTCGTTCTCGGGATCGACGATCTGGCTGACGCCCGATCCGACGGAGGCCGATCCCAAGGTGAACGACACGATCGGGAACCTGGGGCGGCTGGTCTACAAGGACACATTCCGGCTGGTTCCGGGGGCCACGTCGATGTCGACTTCCTTCACGTTCCGCATCGTGACCAATGCGTCGATCTCGGGCAGCGGAATGGCCTTCTTCGTGTCCACTTCGATGCAGGCCCCGCCGTTCAGCCAAGCGGGAGCCCTCGGCCTAGTGACTTACCAGAACACGACCGATCTCAACCAGTCGTTGCTGCTCCCGCCGCCGTTCCCGTTCTTCGCCGTCGAGTTCGACACTTCGCTCAGCCCCTTGTACCGCGACCCGAGCCTGAGCCACGTGGGGATCGACCTCGGCTCCCTCGTCTCCGCCAACGTCACCGACACGAGCGATTCCGCGTCCCCGCTCTTCCTCTACGGCAACTACACGTTCACCGCGTGGGTCGAGTTCGATTCGCGCTCCGAGCTCATCCAGGTGTGGATGACCAACGACTCCGCCGCGGCCTCGCGCCCCGCGCTCCCCATCCTCACCTGCGCCTTCGACATCGCCTCCATCTTCGGCGGCTCCCCCGTGTACGCGGGCTTCTCGTCCGCCAACCTCTTCGGCTTCGGCAACCTCGAGGGCCTCGCGATGTACGCGTGGAACTTCAGCTTGTCGCAACCCGCTGGCGATGCCGCATCATCATCATCATCATCATCATCATCATCATCATCATCATCATCATCTTCGTCGTTGTTGTCGTCGTCGCGATTGGCGCTTATCGTCGGATTGCCCATCGCCGCCGCCGTCTCGATGCTCGCCGCGTTCCTCGCCGCCGTAGCTTACCGGAGATACCGCAATCGGGCGGCGGCGACGAAGGCGGCGGCGACGATTGAGCACAAGCCGCTCGATGTGGGCTTGCTCGCCGCCGACGCGGGGCTCCCCCGCCGCCACTCGTACAAGGAGCTCAAGAAGGCGGCCGCCGGGTTCTCCGAGTCCCTCAAGATCGGCGAGGGCGGCTTCAGCTCCGTCTACCTCGTCAAGCTCCCCTCCTCGAACGCCGCCGCCGCCGCCGCCGATCATGATCATCGCCGCGGCGGCGTGTTTGCGCTCAAGCGGCTCAAGGACGGGCTGAAGAAGGAGCAGGAGTTCGTGTCGGAGATCCGCATCATCAGCAAGCTGCGCCACCGCAACCTGCTGCCGCTCGAGGGCTGGTGCTACGAGCGCGGCGAGGCGCTCCTGCTCTACGAGTACATGGCCAGAGGGAGCCTGGATCAGTACGTCTTCGGGAAGAAGAAGAAGAAGGAGATGGCGGAATCGGAGCGCGATTGGGGCGGGGCGAGGATGCGGATCCTCGCGGGCGTCGCCGCGGGGCTCGACTACCTGCACACGGGCCTCGGCGACTGCGTCGTGCACCGCGACGTCAAGGCCGAGAACGTGCTCCTCCGCGACGACTTCGAGCCCGTGCTCTGCGACTTCGGGCTCGCGAGGCTCATCTCGCGCAACCACGACGTGACGCTGACGGCGGTGGGGACCCCGGGCTACGTGGCCCCGGAGCTCGTGTACGAGGGCCGCGGAACCGACAAGGCCGATGTCTACAGCTTCGGGGTCCTCGCGCTGGTCGTGGCTTGCGGGCGCCGCCCGCTCGACCCGGCCAAGCCGCCCGACGAGATGAGGCTCATCGACTGGGTCTGGAATCTCCACCAGAACGGAAAACTCGCGCAAGCGCTCGACGCAGACATTGCGCCTTCTTCTGCTTCTGCTTCTGCTTCTGCTTCTGCTTCTGCTTCTGCTTCCGATCGCTGGCTCTGCGTCTTGCGCCTCGCGCTCGCCTGTTGCCACCCCAACCCCGACGCTCGCCCCACCATGCGGCTCGCCATCCAGGTCATGGAGCACGGCACTCTGCTCGCGCTCCCCGACTCCACCCCGACCTACCCCGTTCCCTCCTCCCTCTGGAACCACCCGCAGAGCATCGTCTCCGTCTCCCAGTCGCAGTCTTACTCCCCGCACCACCCTGCGACGTCGTCGTCCACCGACGGCGCCAGCAGCCAGTGAAGCGCGGCGCGGAAATGCCTCTGCCGATCTCGTCGCACATCTCGCCAATGCGAGAGCAGTCGGACCCAGCTCGAAAAACAAACCCGACGAAGTTGTTCCGTCGTGCACAAGCAGGATGCAGATATCGGTCAACAGAGAAGCCCCGGATGCAACGACCGATCTTGCAATTTACGAATAAACGGCCGGGAATTCCTTAGCCAGACTTTAAAAAAAAGAAAAAAACAAGATACATGGTTGGTTCCTTATATAGCTTACTTATGCCCTCGGACACGGATCCGATGGTTTTCTTTTGGCTACTACGTCAGTCAGTGGCTCCATCGCATTCTTTCCTTGTGGTTGCACCAGACCTCCTTGCATGTGAGTACCCACCACCTCTTTTGCATGTTGATTCTAGATTCGGACTTGCCTTCTCCCCCGTTGCGTAAACCGTTCCCTTTGAGAAGGGATGTTTTTTCTTTGGCTGAAGTATCATCCCTAGGAGAGTCAGAAGCATGCGATGATAATTGTTTGAGAGTCTTGGCCATTAAGGACTCTAATGATCGGCTACCGATTGGGAAATAATGCGTGATTTTTAATGCGAGAAGACAACACTAAAAGCCCATACCTATCAAGATTAACCAAAGTCGAGAAAAGAGAAGAGACCCTATATCAATTGTTGTGAGCTATGGAGTTTTCCCTTAGAAAATCATTCCTGAAAGAATGTAATTGTTAGGATAATGGACAGAGTAATAGAAGAAGGATATAAAAAAGAGAGAATGAGAAAAAAGCAAAGAGCAGAATGATAGGGAGAAGAATATAATCAGTGTATTGATATAATATGAATAAAAAGATAATTTGGATAGAAGACAAGTTCCGAGAGTTTAAGATTGGTATTGACTTGAACTGAGTTGAGAAGGTTCACAATAGAAAAGTCTAGAGATTCTAGATGTTTTAAAGTTTCTCTTGAAGATGTAATAATATATTGGTCTCTCATCACATATTATAAGGTCTTGGGATTGAGTCTTTGTTGTAGCATTATGTGTTTGTCTCGCCTTCGTGGCGTTACTCAACCTTTTAAATGGTGAGTGTAATGAATCGCTAACAATGTAGGGCCAAGTATAATATAAATTCTTCGACGAGAGCTTGAGTGTTACAAATATTAGATTATAAGCTAACCACGGAACTAAATAGTAGAGGCTGTTGTGCCACCACATGTTCAAGTTTGTCAACAAGTTGAATAGAAGGCGGAGGTAGAAAGAACAACACGATTTGGAATTGAGTTGGTGTAACAAGGTTGTAAGAGAGAACTATGAAAGATTGGGTGAAACCGAACTGTTGCATAATTAATTTTGAATTGTGGTGGCAAAAGGCTTTCAATCTAGTTTATCACATAGTCTTGATGTGAAAAAGCAACTAGGTATCGGCAACGGCTTGGCTTGAACCCAAACCGAGTCATTTAACCGAGTTTAACTGGCTTGGCGGCTTAGCGGCTTGGCTTGACTCAACTCAAGCTTGAGATTTGTTAATCGGTTTTGCTTTGGTTCGGCTCGGCTTGAGCTTCTAGTGACTCTGTTTAATCGGGCTTGGAGCTGTTAAGCTCATTAAGTGTTTTTGTGTAGGAAAATGTAAAACAATATTAATCTTGATACAAACTTTGGCGTAAATATTTGAAGTCTTAACTTGTTTGGCCTAAATCGGTTTAAGTCTTACCCCGTTTGGTTCAAGTTTGAGTTTTCTCAAATGGCTCACGCTTATAAGGTTTGACTTGAGATCTCCTTAACCGGAGGTTAAGTTGAGCCAAGCCATTGTTGATACTCAAACGCAACAACCATACTCGATTCGCAATCTTCAAAGGAAGAAGATGATATCGATCTGGATTGGACTTGCATGTTTCTCGATGATATGTACGTAACTCTAATTGGATTTGCTATAGTCGGTGGGGGTGATTTTCGCACTAGGGTTTGGTGAGAACACGAGAATTTCCAGGAGACACCGTTAGGGAGGGATAGATACCTTTGTAGGGCAAACAACGGTGTAACCTTGACAGAAGAGTGTATCATGTTATTGTATGCAAACTTTGCAGTATGTACGATATTTACTCTAATTATCGAGTTGATAAAGTGATGAAGCATTGACGGTATTGTTCGAGTGCTTGATTTGTGCGCTCTGTTTGCCAGTCAATTTGTGAGAATAAGAAGCTAAAAAGAACACACACGCAAGAGACTTTCATATAAGTGGTTCGGAAAGTTAGAGAGAAATTGTGAGCACAATCACTACTTATGTCATCTCGAAGGGCCATGACGCTGAAACACTTCACGTGCAATGATGTTTGCGGTTTCTTGATTATTGATGCTCTTAAGCACGACGGAAAGTGTGTCGTCTTGGTAATCCTACCACTACTATATGAGTGGAGTGCGATGTTTTGTGGGATGAACAAGCTATTTTTGTTAGAGGTCTCTACAGTGATGTCGAGAAATTTTGTAGCAATCAATTGTAGCAATCAATTGTAGCAATCAATTACCTTTGCTATGACACGAGCAATCAACTGTAGCAATCGGCTCTTCGAGCTTTGCGAAGAGAAGCGATTAGCTTTCCGGCTTCAACCCTTCTCTTGCAATATGCCCCCATTCGCATAACCCGTACTCTTCACAAGATTCTCCTCTAAAATTATCATGAAAAAAAGCGTTAATTAGTCCCCCTAATCAAAGCCTCTATCTAATCGGCCCCTGCAATCAGCACTAAACTCCGGCAATTACGACTTATGCCACAAATGCATAGCACCACGGACATGCGCCTAAGACTACGGATTCTCTCGACTCATGCTGGCCACCGAATGTCAACCCCAATCGATGAAGATACTTCTACGAATCTCGAATTTCTAAAGTCCCTCCCTCTACGACGGCCCAATCCACCTACAAGTTGACGACGCAATCGTTGAATCGATGTCCAATACTTTGGGGTTACAAGTCAATAATACTGACCAAAGCTTTCGGCCAATGCTGACTGACCCCATCGCCACCAGGATCGATAAGGATCCCCAAGATTCGCCTTAATCATTCTCCGGCCTACCACTTGAAGCCATTCTCACATTGCTTGATCATTTCGAGAATGCGATCGGAAGCTCTTGGAGCCACTACATATTCACGCACAACCAGCTCAGATCATACTTTCAATTGCATTACTATCGTGTCAGATCGAAGGCTCCACAAGTCAAAGAGGAGAAACCATGGGATTGATTTCGATAAAGTGGGCAAGGCTAGTGGCGCTAAATCATCACGATAGACTCCACCTTCAACATTACTCAACCTACCTAGAAGCAACACAACTTCTTTTTTCTGTCTAGGAAAGATATGCTTCGATGAGGCCGTATTGGCAGCAAAACACATTATTATTGGATAATTACAAAGTCCAAGGCTCAAAAAAGAATGAGTTATACAATGTCTGCGGCTTTACAAAAGAATGAGTTATACACAGTCCAAAGCTCTTATCGCATTCACATCGCTTTTTAATTTTCGAGCGCAGCATGTGGACCTCATGTGTTCCTTTCCGACTGTGCTGCTGCTAGGGGGGCATAACCAGCACAGCACGTCTTCTGTGCTCGGCAGAACGATACGTGACTGGGTCGCCGAGAGTCGCAGAAGCGCGAGTGCAGAAGAGAGATGATTCTGCGGTCCTCGCTCAAAACGCGATGCGATCGAGGTCCCAAAAGTGTAGAGAAGCGTCGCGGCGAGGGTTTTTTCGGCGGGGAGCACCTCACCGCCGTGCAAAAACCGATCGATCGATCGATCGAGGCGAGGCGAGTTAGCGCAGAGCGGGCGCGTGGTTGTTGCTGAAGAAAGGCTGGGAAGAAACGTCGAAGTCGGGGATGGAGATAACGCTGTGCTGGGTCGTCCAATCTGCAGAAGCAGCAGAAGCAGAAGCAGAAGCGGAAGCGGAAGCGGAAGCGGAAAAAGCAGCGGAGATGGTGGGGTAAGTGGGAACTGAGATCGGGAGCTCGACGGGGGAGAAGTCGTGGAGGACCTGCACGACGCGGCGCATGGTCGGGCGCGCGTCGGGGTCGGGGTGGCAGCAGAGGAGCGCGAGGCGGAGGGCGCAGTCCCAGCGGGGCGAGTGTGAAACGGACGGATCGAGCGCCCGCGCGAGTTTTCCGTCCCGGTGGAGATTCCAGACCCAGTCGATGAGCCGCATCTCGTCGGGCGGCCTGGTCGAGTCCAGTGGCCGGCGTCCGCAGGCCACGACCAATGTCAGGACTCCGAAGCTGTAGACGTCGGCCTTGTCTGTTCCGCGGCCGGTGTACACGAGCTCCGGGGCCACATATCCCGGGGTTCCCACCGCCGTCAGAGTCACCTCCTGGTTGTGCGAGATGAGCCTCGCGAGCCCGAAATCGCACAGAATCGGCTCGAAGCTGTCGCCCAGAAGCACGTTCTCGGCCTTGACGTCGCGGTGCAGGATGCAGTCGCCGAGGCCCGTGTGCAGGTACTCGAGCGCGGCCGCGATCCCCGACAGAATCTCGAGCCGCGTGTCGCCGTCGAGGATCGTCTCGGTCGTCGTCGTCGTCGTCGTCGTCGGAGTCGTCGTCGGAGAAGATTCCCTCGGAGAAGATTCCCTCGGGGAAGATTCCTTCTTCCCCGAGGGATCGGGAGCGGGTTTGGAAGAGAAGATGTGCTTGTCCAAGCTCCCCCTGGCCATGTACTTGTAGAGCAGCAGCGCCTCGCCGCGCTCGTAGCACCAGCCCTCGAGCGGCAGCAGGTGGCGGTGCCGCAGCTTGCTGATGATCTCGATCTCCGACACGAAGTCCTGCTCCTTCTTCACGCCGTCCTTGAGCCGCTTGAGCGCGAACAATTCGGGGCCCTTGCCACTACTGTCACCGCCACCACTACTACAGCAACTACTACGGCGGCTACTGCGAGGAATCTTGGCGAGGTAGACGGAGCTGTAGCCGCCCTCGCCGATGCGATTCGCGTCGGAGAAGCCGCCCGCGGCGCGCTTGAGGTCCTTGTATGGGAGCCTCCGCGGCAAGCCCTGGCTCCCCGATAGCGTCTCGAGGCGCACGGAGGCGAGCCGGCGGCTAGGCCGCCCGAATCGCGATTCGGCGAGCCCCGATCCTTGATCCCTTCTCCTCCTCCTCCTCCTCCTCCTCCTCAAGAAGAAGACGAAGCCCGAGACCCCGATGACTACGATCGCTAGCGAGACGACGAGAGCCGAGGACAAGCCGACGAGGAGCGGCAACGACGCCGACGCGCGCTTGGGATCGGTCATGCTGAAGTTCCACGCGTAGATCGCCGCGCCCTCGAGGTTCCCGTAGCCGAAGCGGTTGGTGGAGGAGAAGCCCGCGTAGACCCTCGACCCGTTGAAGATGGACGCGACGTCGTAGGTGTAGGTGACGATGGGACGGGCGGGGCGCGGGGCGCGGTCCGCGAGCGAGACGTTGATCATCCACACTTGGATGAGCTTCGATCGCGCATCGAACTCCACCCACGCGGTGAACGTGTAGTTGCGGTAGAGGAAGAGCGGGGACGAGGTGTCGTTGGTGTCGGAGACGTTGGCGGAGACGATGGAGTCGACGTCGATCCCCACGTGGCTCTTGCTCGGGTCCTTGTAGAGCTCGCTCTTCGACGTGTCGAACTCGACGGCGAAGAACGGGAACGGCGGCGCGAGCAGAGTCTGGCTGAGATCGGAGGTGTTCTGGTAGGTCACGAGGCCGAGGGCGCCCGACTGGCTATCGGCGGGGGCCTTCTTCGACGTCGACAGGAAGAAGGCCATTCCGCTCCCCGAGACCGACGCGTTCGCGACGATCTGGAACGTGAAGGACGTCGAGAACGACGCGGTGCGCGAGAGCACGAACGGATCCTTGTACACGATGCGCCCCAGGTTCCCGATGTTGCCGTCGACCTTGGGATCGGCCATGGTCGGGTCCGGCGTGAGCCAGATGGCCGAGCCCGTGTATGAAACGGCCTGGCCCTGGTACCACGAGTCCTCCTGCACGAGCTCCACGTCCGCGAGGGCGCTGCCGTCGAACGCCGCGTGCTCGAATTCCAGCTCTTCTGCCATTGCGATCGCCATTGCCATTGCTGTTGCCATTGCCAGAGCCACAGACACAGGGATCAGGAGGCGGCGGCGGAACAGGGGAAGTAGAAGAAGAGGACTCTGCTGCATCTTGGCTAGGTTGTGATCTTTTCAACTATAGACTTTTATGTATCCATATATGTATGTATATGCATATGTGTGTGTGTGTGTGTGTGTGAAGAACTACTGGGGAGGGGCTCTTTATATGTTCAAAATCCAGCCCCAAGTCTAAAGGCCTTTGCTTGACTTGGTCTCTTTGTCTCCTTTATTCCTTTCAAACAGAACGTATACGCACGATGATTGGCCCCCTCCCCCAACACTATTTGGTATTGTGATGCTTTTGGGTTGTATATAGTTGCAAATATATGTTTCAAGGTGAAACCATTGGGGTTCTGAACTAGAAGATGGCTAGTGTTTACCATATCGTAGGTCGAATAAGCAGGAGACCGGTGTTGTAGTGTTTGGGCTATACAACTCCGAATGGGAGGGATAGATTTCAATGATTATCTGCCCAAAACATCAGGACACCCGACCCTTTTATTGTGGTAGAGAAATCGATTCGACGATGAGGATGATGAAGAAGAAGACGCCACAGCTCCTCTTGCATGCCTCTACCTCATGCAAGCGGTATTCAGAAAACTCCAATCGCAATGACAACCTTCTTCGAGCATCGACGGCCAGCAGATGGTTTCAAAAGCAAAGTGCCGAAAAACGCAATGACAGGCATCGTCGAACAGGTGCTAGCTACCACAGCAAGCTAGCGACGAGAGGGGCCATTGGGTTATGCCCCTTGCCATGGATACGATCGAAACATTACCGAATACTTGATATAAGGACTTATAAAAAGGTACCTACTGATTGATTGATTACGTCGTCAGAACCAGTTCATCTGTTACCTTCCCATACAGACTTTGGCGAGATTGTGATGATCAGTTTGTAATGCATTCTGCGGTCGAGGGCCCCTGGCATGCGTGGCACTGGATATCCTTTACCCTACCCTGCGTTCCTGTGTGAAAACATGCGGCGATTTTTCCACGGCATACAATGCACGATCTTCTGGACTTGGGTTACTGGTTCTTGTCGCGATCGTTTTGAGGCACGCGCAGAAAAAGAGAAGAAGCGGAAAGGAAATCGCTCGAGGGAATATGCTCGAGCATAGATTTTAGTCGAGAATGAAAAGTATGAGATGAACCATTCATTTTGTTTTTAGCTTCTTAAAGTAGAAAGCAATTAGTTAATTTGGAATAAGTAAAATTAAAATATAAATTAGAAAACTTAAAATGGAGTTGGAGATATTTTCGATGAATGCGAATATTGCCGTCACCACTGGCATATGGTTTAGATATCGCGGATCGTGCATGCTTTCACATTAGGAGTGGCCCTTGAGTGATGATGTATGAATTCCCCCTTCTTGCGCGCCCACGGGGAATGCCAGATCTGCAGGCTCGAGCTGATGGTCGCAATGGAGAGCAGAGCCTGTTGAAGAAGTCCAGTGCCACAGATATGGGCTCACAAGTCGACCGATTCTCGAGGGTCATGTGGCACAACTGTGATTATGGACAAGGTATGGGCATATATATATATATATAACTAAAGCCCAGAGCTTTTGTTAGTTAGTGGTTTGACTTGCTTAGCAGTTGACAATGTCTAAGGGCATGGACTGTAATTTTATGAAACCTCTTCTTTGACTGTGTCATCACAACCACAGGCTCACTTCTAAAAGACAATTGATGCTTCCTTCTTTTCCGTACACTTGTTTCTCATGGAAGTGAAGCTTTTTCCATGGATCCTGCCTAT
>JBBBWG010026912.1:2256-42176 GCA_037176905.1 Azolla pinnata | reverse complement strand
GTCATCGTCGCCATCGCCATCGCCATCATCAATAATCATCATCATCATCATTGTCGTCGCCGTCGTCAGCATCGTCAGAATTGTCGCCGTCGTCGTCATTGATCTAGTGCAGTACTGATCTCCAATTAATCTAATTATATAGATGTTGTAGGGCAGCACGCGTAGCGCATTCTGCATCCACTCGATCAGTCACGTGTAATTGCAATGCAATATTGCATCTGAATCATTCCTTCTGATCGTCGAATCGATATATACCCCTTTTTCTGAATTAAGCTAGCAAGCAAAGCAGCAATGGATCAGCTATCATCACAAACGATCGGTACAGAAATGAGTCGGGCCCTCGGTTGTAATTAATGCACCTGGTCCTCCATTGCAGATCATCAGCATGTGGACATTCGATCGGTAATGGCGCAGAATTCCCGCGACAACGAAACAGTTAATTGGAAGCAAGTATTAAAGCTGACAGCTCTCTTTTTTCTTCTTGATCTTCTTCTTGAATGGGCGATATTATATTCGCGCAGAACCATCTCCTAAATTCCGGTCGAGGAATTCCCATTGGATTGAATCGCACAGCGCCAATCATCAATAAGATCAGAATCCAATGGATCGAACGGAATGATCAGTGCAACTTATTACATATATATGTATTGAAGGATCAGGGACGATCTATGCTGCATCATTACAAAAAAGGCAGCCTGATCCTTGTCTAGCTGCAGCTGATCATCAATGGCATCGACAGATGGATCATGTCGTCCTCAGTCGATCGATCATTCATCGATGATATGAATACATATATATGTGTATATATACACGTAGCGATCCGATTGATCATCAAAGCTGGCAGCTGCAGCAATCTTAATTGTCTTGTCTTGTGGGCCTGTAACTGCGCCTTGCAATCTTCGTATAATATTGTGGGCCTGCAGCGCCCGATCATGCTGCAAGATTGTTCTGTACATTGCGATTCTTCAATGCAGAAGAGGATGTTTAGAGCAAAAGAGAAAAAAAAAGGGGGGCGATCGACGATCATCGGATATGTACAAAGCCAAGTTATTCGCAACAATTGATCGTTCCCCATCAGCACTAGAGTTTCCGAGTACCTGTCAACTTCCCGAGGTATAATTCAAGGTAATATTTTTGTGGTATCAGAGTATTTTCGATTTCGACGTCTTCAATCCTTTGCTTGGAGATGGTTGGTGTGATTAAGCACCCAAAGTGTTGTTTTTCCGAGTAGCTTTTTATCATTAAATCTTGTGTCTCTTGCTTGTTCTCAGTCTTAATTTTTTGTACTTTTGGATGATTGGGTACACATCTCATTGTTGTATCTTTTGTCTCATGGGCCAATTTCGGTCTTAGAGGACACTGATATTTCTTTCTTTCTTTCTTTCTTTCTTTCAATCATATATAGTAGCATTTCCTATCAGCAACAAGGAGCAAACTTTAGCGGCGTAAAGGGAGGTAGGAGACATGAGGAAGTTGAGGAATCGAGAAGAAATGTCGAGGCGCTATAGCTTGCAGATCAGCAGTGACACTTATACAAGCTTCAATAGTGTATGGCTCCCTGGTCCGGCTGATCATCATCAAGATCGATTATAAGTCTCTGATCTCTCTGTCTGTCCACGAGTGATTGGAGCTGCAGTATACCTATGAATTCCAATCCATATATGCATGCGGATTGTAGTCATTTGTAATTCTAAAGGGTGATCCATGCAAGGCTTTCAATGGAAATTAGATTGCAGGGGTGACGTTTCTTTCGAGGTTTTGTAGCTATGTAATCTTTTATCTATGTCGAGAAATTCTATAGTTTTAACCGACTCTTGTCCCAGATTAAAACCCTAGCTTCCAAAGATTAAGATCCTAATGTGGTGCTTCTATCTTGCTGCAACCCAAATCATCCTCCATTAAAACTCATCAAACCTCCTAGCTTCGTGTTGCAAGGCTTAAGATTACTCTAAAATCTTGCTCTGTGACCCAAATTCGGAATATGTGAAGGATAATTATCAATTGCAGTTTTGTGAAGGATATCTTGCTCATAACTACAAAAGTTTAATCAGCCCTGGACATATGTAAGGTTAAACATAACCCTAACCCTAAACCTTAAACCCTAAATCCCAAGCATAAAGCTTAAACCCAAGGTTTCTTTTATCTTTCTTTCGTTTCCGTTTCTTGACAGAAGACGAGAGTTTGATCAGCCATGGAAGTATGCAAGTTCAAGACCCTAAGCCTGAAACCCTAAACTCGAAACCCTAGAGTACCCTAGATCCTCAAACCCCTGAGCAATGGACCCTAAAAAAACACCATCATCGTCTTCATTTAACTACTAGAGTGAAACGAACAGAAGACGAGAGCATGTAAGTGCTAAACCCTAAGCTCGAAACCCTAAACCCAAACCCTAAAAACCCTAAAACCCTAAATCCCATCCTCATCTTCATCTGTCTTTGTGAACAGATTCTTTTGTTTTTCGTTTATGGCGGAAGTATGTAAGTGCTAAACCTTGAACCCTAAATCCCTGAATCCCATCCTCAGCTTCATTTGTCCTTGTGAATGTCTTACTTCTTTTCATTTTGTTTTTTTCTTTATGGCAAAAGTATGTAACCTAATCCCGAAACCCTAACTCCAAAACATTAAAACCCTAAAACCCTAAATCCCATCATCATCTTTATCTGTCTTTGAGAACGTCTTACTTATTTTCCTTTAGTTTTTCCTTAATGGCGGAAGTGTGTAAGTGCTAAACCCTAAACCCTAAACCCTAAAACCCTAAATCCCATCCTCATCTTCATTTGTCCTTATGAATGTCTTGCTTCTTTTCTTTCTATTTTTTCTTTATGGCAAAAGTATATAACCTAAGCCCGAAACCCTAAACCCAAAACCTTAAAACCCTAAAAGCTCTAAATCCATTATCATCTTCATATGTCTTTGTGAACATCTTACTTCTTTTCTTTTTGTTTTTTCTTTATGGCGGAAGTATGTAACCTAAGCCCGAAACCCTAAACCCTAAACCCCAAAACCCTAAACCCAAAACTCCAAAACCCTAAATCCCATCCTCATCTTCATCTGTCTTTATGAAAGTCTTACTTCTTTTCTTTGTGTTTTCTCTTTTTGGCAAAAGTATGTAAGTGCTAATCCCTAAGCCCCAAATCCTAAAACCCGCAACCCTGAATCCCATCATCAACTTTATCTGTCTTGTCAACGTCTTAATTCTTATGTAAGTTCTAAACCCTAAGCCCACAACCCAAAACCCAAAACCCTAAAACCGCTAAACCCTAAACCCTAAACCCTAAATCCCATCATCATCTTAATCTATCTTTGCGAACGTCTTAATTCCTATCTAAGTGCTAAGCCCTAACCCCTAAACCCTAAACCTGAAACCCTAAACCCTAAACCCTAAACCCTAAACCCTAAACCCCATCATCATCTTCATTTGTCTTTGTGAACGTTTTAATTATTATCTAAGTGCTAAACCCTAATCCATAAAACCTAAAGCCAAAACCCAAAAATCTTAAAACCCCAAAACCCAAAATCCTACAACCCTAAAACCCAAAACCCTAAAACCCAAAAACCCAAAACCCAAAAACCCAAAACCCAAAAACCCAAAACCCTAAAACCCAAAACCCTAAAACCCAAAACCCAAAAACCCAAAAACCCTAAACCCAAAAACCCAAAAACCCTAAACCCTAAACCCTAAAACCCTAAACCCTAAAACCCAAAACCCTAAAACCCAAAACCCTAAAACCCTAAAACCCTAAAACCCAAAATCCAAAACCCAAACCCTAAATTCCATCATCATCTTCAACAACATCGTAATTCTTTTCATTTTGTGTTTTCTTTGTCTTCTTATGCAGAAAGAAGAAGGGCACAGTCTCCTGCGTGGAATACGACCTTGCCTCGCTGCGCCATGGCCGGCAAGAGATCCCGCCTTGGCCTCTGCACGCTCTGCGCCTTCTTCCTCATCCTCGTCCTCGGCCTTTTCCTCTTCCAGCGCACATGGACCTTCCACTCCGCCCTCAGAGACGCCCAGAGCAACGCGTAAGTAAGTTCTTGCGATCCGGTTCCTCAATCCATGGAGCTCCGATCTGTCATCATCCGTCCATGGATTCCCCGGATTGGTGCACCCGTCCCTTCATCCATGGAAATCGCATGCTAGTTCCTTCTTCGCTTCATCCATGGATTCAGCGGGTTGCGCGTTCTTTGGTCTGTCGAGTTAGCTCTTTCTCTGGTTTGTCCATGGCTTGAATGAGCCCCGTTTCTCAGGGCGCAGCTGGAGAGATCGTACGAGGAAGCTCTCAATGAAGCTGCTGATTGGAGGAATAAGTACGATTCGGATATGAAACAGGCATGTCCTTCCTTCCTTCACTCTCCGTAATGCATCGGTGCTTTTCATCATCGAGGCAAGGCGAGGTACTCTGATCATATGAAGAAAGCCATATCTTTCTTGCATTCCTGTGATCTTGGATCATACTCAGATGTTAGAATGATTCTTGAAAGTCAGGCTTTCCTCTTGATTTCTTTGGATTTTGGAAAGGCGTAGTTTGGTTTTTACCTGTCTAGGATCATAAAAGAAGTGCCTGCCACTTTTTTTATATCAGAGATCCTAATGAAAGAAGGCTCCATTTCCTTAGGTTTCTTCTTGTATCCTTCGATTCTTTATAGGAATGGTTTCTTTTTTCTTTTCTTGATTCTTCTCGAAAAGCATAGTTTCCTTTGGTTCCATTTGATGCTTTCAGGAACATGAATCAAACAACCATCTATTTTTCCACATTGGGTTCCCTCTAAAGCATATGCGCACGTTTTTCCTATTCTTTTCCCGATTTCATGATTTTTCAATTTAGAGTAGAGGGAAAGAATTCAAGAGCAAAGCTAATGAATTATGAATAAGGCGTTAGGAAAATGAAGTCTTTACAAACACAATTACACTTCAACCCGGAATCAGGGAACTTGCAACATGGGGATGGAGCATGTGTGGTTTCCCTCAACATTTTCAATAGACTTGAGCATTTTTTCCTTCTTTGGTCTTCGTTGGTTGAGCTCCATTATCCAGATATTGATGAGGGAAATCATGTAATCAAGGAATCCTCAACAAATTTCATAATAGACTTTCCTATTACGACCAATCTGCATTTGAGGCCCCCTCAAATCTCAATAGTCTCTTGCCAAAGACTCCAAAGGTTAGAAAGAGGAAACATTTGTATTTGCGATATTGGTAACATCATCCTCCAACACCCAAAGGCTGAAAGCCCTTATACCAATAAAGTATAAAAGTTTGCTAACGTCTTTGAGAAAGCAAAAGGCCAAAATGCATTAAAAGCATCTTCAAACAGGAAGAGTTTGCAAACGTCTTTGAAAAACATATAGCATCAACCATATGGTTGTTCTATGGACTTGAACTAGGGAAAGAGCTGTTATGGGGGCCAGAGCTCAAGGCACCTCCTGGATATATTGATGAAAACCTAGCTAATTATTGGATTCATTTTGACGTTTTGGATCCCAGTTGGCATGCCAATATTCTTTGTCAAGAAGAAGGATGATTTGCTTTGCTTTGCTTGACTGCTGATTATCAAAGATTGACTAAGGTAACTCTGTGAAATAGATATGCGTCACCTTTGATGCCATGTATTTTGGATGACCTTCATTGTGTGTATAACTGATATACTCTACCCTTGATCCCATGTATTTTGGATGACCTTCAATTGTGTATATAACTTGGATTTGTCCAAGTGATAAGTGGAATACTGCGTTTCATACTTGTTATGGGCATTTTGAAAACTCAGTTATGCCATTTGATCTCAACGAATGAACAAACCAAATGTTAGGAGTAGTATCTCCCTTGCTTTATCAATTGTCAAGAAGATGATTCGTTTGTCTGTGCAAGAGTTTGTTTAAATATTCAATCCATTCTTCCACAACGTACTCTTTATTCTTTGCAAACAGAGGATGTAATCCTTGTTTTAGATGATATTGAACATTGAGAATTGTCAAATCGTCTCATTATTAAGGGTTCTCTATCGCAACCCAAAGAGACATAGGCCAAGCTTTTTGACAATTTGTTTCATCTCAAGCCTACATGAAGTTGGCAGATTAATATTGCTTAAAATGTTTTAAGTAGAGGATCATATATGACTATTAAGTTATATACATGTTTTAAGTTATGTGAAGACCACTAGGCCTTGCAAGAAATTATATTATTATCGTGGACATATGTTTCTATCTCATTATTGGAGCCTTATACTTTTATCTTAGATAAGGTTGTTCCAACCCCCCCTCTAGCACCAAAAATGAGGTTGAAGCTATGTTCGAATTACATTAGCCTTTCCTCTAGTTGGCAACTTCAAATAAGATGATTTTGGGGAAAGTGATTGATAGCCTCCGAAGCTTTATGAAATGCCTTGCAAAACTTGAAAGAGAGAGAGAGAGAGGGGGAGGTTTATCATGATATATACAAGTATATATTAGGCTTCCTTTATTCATAGCACTGTATTTTTTTTTTCAATTTAAAAAATGAGCTCACCTTGACAATTAGAACCAATAATAATTGTTTTTACCAGGCCAAAGATGCATTGGAAGAGAAATCCAAAACCATTGCAGCACTTGAATTGAACATTAAATCCCTACAGAAGGTATATTATTCACTACAGTCAATACCGTTGAGATGTTTACAATCTAAATTTCTTTATCATCGTTCATGATGACTGGATCTGGATATTCGAACAATTATGTAATTCCTGATGATTGTAACCATGGTCTAGGCTTGTATACCAAGAATAGTTTTAGGGTTGCATTATTAACTACTTCACTGTGCTTTCTAGTGAATACATTGGATGCAAGAATTCTGAATCTTATGAGATTAGAGAACTGAAGCTATTTCCCAGCAAAGGTTTTTGATGCAAGAGATGGTAGAAAGTTAATTTTAGCATTAACTGAGAATTCAATAAGGTGGAGAAGGAATATTAATATCTGCGCTGGCATCTTTCTAACCTTGTGGAGCTTTCTCTAAGAAGGAGCTGTTGCATGGCTAAAACAGAGCAGCACGTGCTTTCTTTGTCTATATAAACTGCTAAACCAAATCTTCAGAAAGAACAATCAAATGGGTAATGTGAAATTGGAGCCATGGATTGAGTGGTTTTCATGTGAATCTCACTTTGGATCAAATCCTTGTACTTGATAGTGAATGAAGGTATGCTCTTTTGTAGACTAAACTGCAACTTGATGTGACTGTTGCACAATTGGAACAGGAGCTTGCGAAAGTGAAGCACGAGTGTGAGATCTTCTCTGCAAACAAGACGTAAGTCTCTCCTTAGATCTTGTAAGAAGCAAAATGTAAGTCTTTCCTGCCCTCTAGTAAGACGCTATGCTATGTATCACTACACATTAATCTCAATCCGTTTATTTTCAGGAAAGAGGCAACTTGAATTCTTTTATAGATAGATCCCATGTCATGTAAGTCTCGTCTTGGTGATGATTTTATATATGCTGATAGACTCTATGCCAATATGAATTTTTTTGTCTTTCTCCTGCAGTGGTTTATCCATTTAATAAGCCAATATTTCGTTTGAAGGGTGGGAAATTTGTGATAATCAAATGTTTTAGAGTTCCTCCAATATCATGCGACTTCAAATGGTGTATATGGCTTCACTTCCTCAACAATTCAGGTTAAGGGGGAATCCCAGCTCTAAATTTTATTTAAAGAATCCATTATATATTGGTAAAGTTATAAATCTCAAAGCTTTTATTATTTTGTAAACACTAAGAAAGGAGTATGACATATGACCAGAATATTTGAAAGCATATTCTACCTCACACATACCATAACGACTCAAAAGATGTAAGAATAGGACTGTTGTTCTAGGGCTCAAGTACAATGAAACTTCAAGAAAAACTTTCTAGTAACTCTAGGGGGAAAAGATAAAAAGAAACATACACCTTTTTTTTTGTTTTTAAATGGAATGCTTTAAACAGACATTCTCATCACAATTCCAAACGTTCATTTGAGACAATGTGTATATTGCATTTCCTATGTTACCGTGCATGTAAGATTCAAGCCTGTCTATGCTGCTTCTTATTCATGCATTTTTAGTTAACTTTGTGGATTTTGATCTGAATCATAAAATGTCAATTTCGTTTACCTACGTTCATAACTCACATTTATGTGTTTTTATCATTTTCTTAATTTATTTATGTACTGTTTACTTACAATTTGTGCAATTATTGAGCTTATAAAACCAACTGCTCAACTGTATGGTTTCTGCCGACAATGATCTCTGGCTCATCTCATCAATCCTGAAGTTTTGCTAGTGATCCCCTCCCCCAAAACAGTTAACTGTCATAGATTAATGTCTACTTGACATGTTATATTGGAGATCTCAAATTGTGAACCTGTTCAAGCACGTGTTGCTTGATGGCAGTGTGATTGTACGGTTATGGAACAGCTACTCAATTGATGCGTACATGATCTCTTCATGCAAAGATTCCATGGTTAAATCTCCACCAAAGAAGTTGAATTCACGAATGAAACTGAAATTGGTGGGTTTTGTTGCGAAGAGAGTGTGCCATAAACAGATTAATCAACATGTCATCTTGGATATAAAATCAAATTCTATTTATGGGATTATGATGTTGTTTGCTCTAGTTAGGGTAACTAATTGTCTGATTTTTAAGAAGAAAAGTCGGCTTTCGGAATGCCTAACATTATAGGAGCTGGAAATTTCTTGTGTGTTTCATCAAGACCTTGACAATTTCCTATTGGACTCTGCTTACAAGGTTTGTCTTTACTTCCTAACATTAAATTCCTTCTCATAATTGATCCATAAATATTATGGTATTTGCCAGGGTTTTGTTAATTCAGAACTTAAAAAAAGGATGCATGGATGTATATCAGTAGATAGAGTATGCGATTGCATTGCATAGTCAAACTCATAGTTATATAAGTACCCTAATCATCCACACATGTAAATTTGTTGATGTAGGTCTTTTTTTCTGTGGATTAGTCTCATGCACAAGCTATACTTGCAAGTTGTACTGGCTCATTGAAATCTTTCCCACTTCACTATCCAAACCAATCGATTTGGATCATGTTGTATCTTGCTATCAAATCAGAGTTATCTTGCTTGCAATGGGCTCAGCAATGAGTATCTTGATGAGTATTATTTAGTATTGAATGACGCCCTTGTATGGTACACTATTAGATTGTCACGAGTTGTTTACATGGAACTTATTGTAGCATCTTCATGGTATAATTGGGGTTGGAGCAACTGTTGAATCATTTAATTTAACTGCACCTAGAACCTGCTCCAAGCCACAAATACGTGTATATATGTTGGTAAATCTTCTTCCTCGATCCCTTCCTCGATCCCAACTTCGAGGAACACGAATTCCATGTCGGTCCAATGAGAGTATCCATACCCAAAAACTGAAGCAGCAAAACAAGAGACCCAGAAAAAGGTTGTTTCGATTTTACATAGGGAGAATTACCAAAAAGATCCATTCAAAGTTATTAATTACATTTGAACGCCTACTAAAAATCAAAACAAATTACAGATTAACCTCTAATTTTATCGCTAATCGATTGGTTTCTAATCGCTTCTCGCCGATCGATTTAAGTTCTAATCGCTTCTCACTGATCGACTCCATCCTTCTCTTCCTCATCGCTTCCAATCTATCTCTTCTCACGTACATCGATTCGTAATCTTCCTAACCGCTATTTTTTTTAAACTAATTCCTTCTTACTTCAGACTGTTTTTCTACAAATCGATTTGCTTACTCTACTCGATTTAACATAAGTTAGTAATCTCAGAATCTAATTAATTTGATTGGGCGTTAATCCGTAGTGATTAGTTTTTTGATTGAAGAAGAAGAAGAAGAAGAAGAAGAAGAAGAAGAAGTGAAGGACGATCCTCGGCGATGGCGATGGCGATGGCGATGGCGACCCATTTCCAGAATCTCGCAGAACGTTGCCCCCTCCTCGCCTTACCTTCCTTCCCGGCTGTAAGTCTTCCCATCTCTCTCTCTACATCTTGTCTATCTTCTTCCGTCTTGTGATCCATGATCCCCCTTCCCTGCACTTCACCCAGGCCTTGATTCTTCTCGGATTCTTTGTTCTCCTTGCTCTTCTCGACCGCCTCCTGCCTGGTCGCGTCGTCCTGGGGTCTGTCCTCGAAGACAAGAGCAGGAAACAGTACAAATGCAACGGTAAGTGCCACATTTGCCGTACAATTCGACCACAGTTGTTTCGACCCGCTTGTTTTCATCCCTGATCGTCCATGTCTATTTCTTCTTGTTTCGTCTATGCCCTCTTGTTTTTGTTCTACGCGTGGCCTGATCTGAAGGCTGGTCCTCTTGAATCTTTCTATGCATGCCGATGGTCCTTAGTAGTATTCTCGATGGTCCTGCACGTATTCTTGTAATTGTAAAGCTAAATTCAAATACCTGTGAAGCAGGCCATTGTTTTTTGTGCCCTTTCGTTGTGTGAAGCAACTATCTTTGGTAATGTGCAGGATTACTTTCGCTCTTGTTGCTGCTGGCTGCATTTATTCTTGGTGCGCATCTGCAATATTTCAATCCAGCGGTATGATACTAAACAAAACAAAATTGATGAAATATTTTTGGTACTTTTTTCTCTTTTTTGTTGTGCTTTTGGCTTCCCAAACTTTATGATTGATTTTGGAGTACACTTGCAACTTATCAGGCCTTTTACTACAGGTTATAGCAGAGAATGGTGGAGAGCTTTTATCCACTATACTGGCTGCCTCTTTCTTGGTAAATTTATTGCTTGTACGAATGCCTCCAATGCATATTCCTCCATTTCCACACACTTCCCTAAAGGATGTAACTTATCCTATTTTGCTGCCTAGGTTAACATTCTTGAGCATGAAGTTGGTACCATAATAGTCTGCATTCTGCACTGCATTCCAAAATATCGATGGAGTTTTGCAGTTTGCCAATATATTTGTCATTTTGATGATAACATCCATTAAGAACAATTTCACTAAACTAGGCATTTTAACTCCACTGATTTAGTGTCATTGTGTTCTGAGGATTATTACATTGTTTTATTGCATCATGATGAATATTACCCACCAGCCAGACTTTATATGCATTAGATTCTGTACAGTGCAACAGGATATTATGGTACCAACTTCATGCTCAAGAAGGTTAACCTAGATTGTGACGTTCAGTGCTATTGTGGATGCCTAGATTCCACTCTAGTGCATTATTAATAAACAAGAGATGTGGTGATGGGTCTTAAAATGCGCTTCCCTGTAAAATTCAGATGCGTGACAACTTTGAGTTGAATGCTACTGCCAATTTTGCTAAGTAATCTTCGTCTTCATTTACACAATATATGAGAATTTGTTTTTCTTTCAGCTATCTTTGCTCATATTCTTTGCTGGAAGTATATCTCAGAGTAAAAGTGCTTCACTAAGATCTCATTTGACTGGCAACTTCATTCATGATTGGTGAGAATGGTTTTATTTGTTACATGTAATTTATATTTAATGCAATTAACATGCACATTAGCATCTCTGTTAGTGAAAAAAACATTTACCTGGCCCAAACCCTCAACAATAAACTAATTTCTCTTGTGCTTCTAGTATTAGAAACTCACATAGCATTGTGATCAATGGAGAGCCAATGGTATTCTAAATTCTAGGCTCAAATCGTGTTATGTGTGCTTTATAATATGCTGTTTAATATTTAGCTTTGTAGACGTCTCAGTGCTCTCTAAAAATATTTCTTCAAAACAAATTCTTGTCTCAATAATCCACCGTCCCAATTGACAGGTGGTTTGGCGTGCAGTTGAACCCAACCTTTCTGACCCTTGACTTGAAGTATGTTTAAGTTCTCTGTTTTGTTTTTATGTTTTTTTATTTTGACAGAAAAATTATGGTTGTTAAAAGTTTTTCTTGAACATATTGGAAGCTTCTGATGTGTGCATTTGTTTATTTGGTTATTCATGATCATTTAGTGTCAAATTGAGACAATTGAGTCTACATCCTATTCCTCATTCTGTCCCTTAAATGCCGCCCATCCCTAGGAATTGTGTTTATATGAGTAGGACCTTTGTAAGAATGCCTGATATTTTTGCCCAATGTGTTCTGCCATTATTCATGAGTTGAATACTACGCTTACTATGTATTAGAATATTGTGGGATATCCTGTCACTCATTGAAATATTGTAAAACCCGTTCCATTCTTCCAATGCGATGGTGGGAGAGATACAAACTTTCTTCCTGATGGATCACTCTATCCTGGTTAAAGTAAATGTTATTAATGGTCCTCTGCTACTTTTTGCAGAACCCAGAAACACACAGTATTAAATTTCATCATAGATATGTATGAAAATCTCCTAAAGTGTTAAACTGCTCAACTGTAGGAAGTCCACATGAACCCTATAATTAGCGTAACATTTTCTGATTACGAATTGGATATGAAATAAACATGTTTTTTAATCATTCGTAATTATGTTACTCATGCAGATTTTTTGCCGTCAAGTCAGGTATGATGGGTTGGTTTTTTTTAAACCTATCAATTGCAGCAAAACAACATCAAATTGAAGGGAGCCTTACTCTACCAATGTTTCTTTATCAATCTTTTGCAATGGTATTGGCAAACATAAATTTGATAGTTGTTTAAATGGGTTTTTTATTCAATTTGTTTTTGTTTCCTTGACAGGTATATCTGCTGGACTATTTCTGGTTTGAGGAGTTCATGACATCAACGTGTGTAACAGGACAATATCTTTATTTATACTTTAGTGAGGATTCATATATGTGAAATTTCCTACAGACTCTGCATGCTTTAAGTTTTAGTGATGGTTTATTAGTTCTTGGTATTAGATTGCTTCATCTAGATTATCATGAGTACTCAGTCATATGTGTTTAATTTTTAGGGATCAATTTGCTTACCTCTCTTTTAACATTGTTTTCCCATATATTGTTAATCATGCAGTTGGGACATAATTGCAGAAAACTTTGGGTATATGTTGATATTTGGGGACTTGGTTTGGATACCTTTCACTTTTAGCATCCAGGTATGTTCATGATTATTATAAAATATTTAAAATTGAATTTATTAATCAGGATTAATATTGGTCTGCTGATGAAGGGTTGGTGGTTATTGCGACACAAGCCTGAACTGACAGCTTTTGCAGCTGCACTGAACGTTGTAATTTTTATTTTAGGGTAAGTGGATGTTTTTCATACAATGACATGGTCTTTAACTTGAATCTGATTCAACATATTGTGCATATATGCCCAACTGCTATGTCTTTTCCTAGGTTTGCAGTCTTCCGGGGAGCAAATATGCAGAAACATATTTTCAAAAAGGACTCTAGTGCCCTAATATGGGGTCAACCACCAAAAACTATCGGTGGAAAGCTACTGGTTTCAGGCTATTGGTAAATGCACCCCTTCATTCAATGTGAAATAAGCTTGAGTCAACCAGAAGAATATGAACATCCCAGCATGTACAAATTAGGCTAGGATTTTGTAAAGAAAGTATTATGCAAGGTGTCTTGTTTGATGCTAACCAGCAATTTGATTCTGCAGGGGAATCGCAAGGCACTGCAACTATCTTGGAGACATTATTATAGCTTTTTCCTTTAGCCTACCCTGTGGAGCAAGGTAAATGCATTGACCATCATTAAGAGAAGTTTCAGTTCTCTCGTGGATAACTTTCCGCTGTTGGATGTTTGCAGATCTGTTATCCCATATTTCTATCCAATATATCTCTTCACTTTGCTAATTTGGCGAGAGCGAAGAGATGAAGCTAGATGCAGAGAAAAATACAAGGACTTGTGGAAAGAATATTGTAAAGTTGTGCCTTGGAGAATTTTCCCTTACTTGTATTAGCACAGATAGGATTGAGATGATGAGAATTATAAGTGAACGGAGAATTTTCCCTTTTACTAGCCATTTTGGATGACAAATTACAAGCATCATTCAGGTCATATTCCAGTTTCGACTTATTGAGTGCATTTGTTCCAGTCTCTAAAGATTTGGAAGTTTCGACTAGCATGATAAGAATTGAAGTGTCAGGCACTGGTTAAAAATGCAAGGGTTCCTACAAGTATGAGGATGGAAAAAGATCAGAATGTTGTTGAGTGCATTTGTTCTAGTCTCTAAAGATTTAGAAGTTTCGACTAGCAAGATAAGAATTGAAGTGTCAGGCACTGATTAAAAATGCAAGGGTTCCTACAAGTATTGAGAATGAAAAAAGATCAGAGTTTTCTTCCGTCTTTCAATACAATATGCCTTTATGGCTCTGACGTTGAACATCAACGGGGCCACAAATTGATTCAAAAGCTATGAGTAGTTGCATATAATTGACCTTACAAGAGAAATGAATATCAGAAACTTTCGATCTTCAGCAACCATGCAAGGGTATTTTAATATACATACTAGAGCTATAAATACATCTTAACTTCTACAAGGAGGTTCTGTGCACATAGACATTGTTTTCATTATATAAATGGAGGTGCTTATAGATACAGCTTTTCATAAATTAACTCTCATCGGCTCTTAAAGATGGCCGCAATACAAGGTATAAAGCTGGACCTACGACTGGGATAAAAGCAAGAAATGTCGCCCAACTACCTTCGGACCTGCAAAAATGTGGAAGAAGCATAGTTAATCCATAGTTGATACTTTACAACACGATTTATTTCACTTCCAATGACATCATTCCCCTCTAATTCAGACTAATAATGAATTGTGAGGATGTAATTAGGTGAACCCCTCTATACTCCATTGTTGCTAGCTTATCATTTTGTCACATACCACTTTCGAGCTTCGATGTCATTGAAGACCCAGAAGGGTATCAATGAGCTTAACGCCAAAAAGTCGAGAGACATGATGTGTATCTGGAAATAAATGACACCAAAAACGAACATGTCAATAAACCCTGCAAACCAGTACAAAGGCTGGTTCTCATTGAGTGCATCACTGTGGAAACTACAAGTTCCTCAGTGATTTACTTACAAATCTGCTGGACCGGAAATACTTGAGAAACTCTGCCCATGATTCTTGGCCCGCAAAACCTGCTGTACTCACTAAAATTGCTCCTGCAAATGCCACGGCCTGAAACAAATTTGATTCTTTAGAAGTATCTTGCAAGGAAGCGTGAGGTTTGAAGTTTCTACCTAAAAAGCAACCATAAAAAGAAAACATGCCCTAACACATTAGCATCATACTATATGATTCCAAGGGTATACATAAATATAGCAGACTCTATGCACTGCATTGATGTTTTACCTAGCTCCAAGTATTCATGTAGTGTGAAAGTTCAGTTGTTTTATCTTTATATATCCAGATTATTATAGATGAGAAAAGAGAAACAATTAATGATACATACTATGGCAAGTATCTTGGAGTCCAATATCTTCAGTGGCCACTGTTCTATTTCTTCTTTTGAAATACTGGGTGATGGTGGTTTCCATAATCCAAAGTATGGCAAAAGAGCAAATGCCCCAAAAAAGAAGGAGAGGCTTGTGAATGGCCAAATTGGAATTCTACTCCTTTCGCTGTAACATAAAAAAGGAACCTTCTACATTAGCCGATGCTTTGGCTTAATAGAATACATCATTCTACGGACATTGAATTATTCTGAATGGAAGAGCAAAACAAAGTTGCATGTGAGCCAATCTATTCACACAAATAGAAAAGAAAATGTATGTTTTTTGAAGCTCAAGGAGTAAAGAATGAAACTAGAAATACAACTCAGGGTAGTTGCATCACAGCATCAAGAGTCACAAGTGATGTGACCAAATTAAGTCTAGCAATTTCAAATATCTTCTGTTCTATCCACCTCTTTTGATACAGAACCAACTACACATTCAAATCAATTCATGGTACACGTCTTAAAGTGTCAAACCGGTTCCTGTCGTCACTATGATCATCGATTCCTAGAGCTCAAACCCTAAAAAAGACTTTCTTCCGAACTAGACGATTATTCAAACAAAAACAAAACTACCCAAATCAACTCCCGATATGCCAGGCATAGGTTGACTGGGGCTCTTTGATATTACTTTGAAGACGTTGGATTACCAAAACCTATGGCCTAGTTCCCTCTGAACAATAAGCCTAGTCAAGATCAAAAAGCTTGGAGTGGATTCTACTGAGATTGAAGAGCTTAAAAATTTTCACGAAAGCTTTGAAACATTTTGAGCAAAATTTCTTGTTGCACCATACCTTCTTCCAGTTGGAATGAGCAGCATGCAATAGATGGTAGGCATAATTCCCATCACATTCCACAAGCTGACCAAAACTTGGTTCATTTGGAACCCATCATCGCCCTTCAAGTAGAGGAGCTTTTCCAAGTAATACATATCTGTCATCTTTTTCCACATAGCATCAATGTAGTGGAAAAACAAAATAACAATCATCAATCTTACCAAAATGGACGCATAGCAGATTATTCATCAATCTTACCAAAATGGACGCATAGCAGATTATTCATCAATCTTACCAAACGGATGCTTAAAAGAATACCAATATTTAATCTAAGAAAAAGAATATTTAGCAATGCAAGATTTTGGAGGAAAAATCCCGTGCAAACATTTGCACAAACTACGTAATCAAAGGCTTAGGGTTTTGGAAAATTTCCACTGAAAGCCTGACAAACAATTCCCAGTACATTCCTTCAGAGGGCTTAGGATATGCGTTGTCAGGGCATTTCAGGTTTCAAGCTATGCACCGTTAATGCAATGTTCTTGTCGGCTACATTCATGCATACATTGTACATACCAAGCATTTAGGGTTGCATTGTGCGGTGTATGTACATACCGGGGTTTGGTTGGGCGAGTAGAATGAGCAGTAACCTACGAAAGCAGCCCAACAAGCAAAAATGAAGGCAGATGAGATTCCATCCATGGACCCATCACTTTTGTCGCCATCATCGCCATCACCATATCCACCCCCACCTGCTCCCTTCCCATCAAAGGGCATTTCACTCGCTTCTCCTCCTCCTCCTCCCCCCTCTTCTTCTTCTTCGTTGCCCTCTTTCTTCTTCTCCGTATCTTGAGCTAGCCTCGCACTGAAAGCAAGAAGGTTGGGCCGGCTCATGTGTAGAGGACTGCATCGGAGGCTTGTGAAGGAGCGGTTGCTGATGCCGATCCGGGGCGCGATTCTGCTGGGCCTGTGCTTGAGCGGCGGAGCTGGAGGGCATGATCTGCAGTGGGAGGAGCAGAGATTGAGGAACGATGGCGTGGAAGAGATGGTGGCCATGGAAAGCTTAGAGGGCCAAAATGGCAAAATCGCCCACCAGCAGAAATGGTCCTCATGTTTCTGTTTTGTACAGACTTGACCCAAAGAGGAAAACCCTAAAAAAACCCTAAAACTTCTCTGGTTTTTCTTTCACAAAATTTGGCCCTTAATCTCCCCTACCAAATCTCTAATGCAGCTGCAGGTTAAGCTCTAGCTATGGTTCGGGTTTGAATTCACCGTCAAATGGTTTAGGGTTTAGGGTTTAGGGTTTAGGGTTTAGGTGGAAACATTTTGAGGGTACAAAAGGTTTTGCATGGTAATCAGATTTGCTTGTGCTTTGGTTGCATTTGTAGAATGTGGCCCAGAATTATCTGAATCCATGATTAGCACTCGTACTTAACGTCTTGAAGCAACGTTTAGTCGCTTAACGAGAGAGTACCTTTGCTTCAAATCCGCTCGTAGACAATCGTATCATCGTGCATTTTGCATCTTTCTTCACTCATCCCTACTAAAATCAAGTTTTTCTTGTTGCCTTACAATACAAGCCTCCAAATCAGTTTCCATTACTTTGATTATGCGTATACATCGATCACGTCATCAGATCCATCTTAATTGCGGAACGAATGGTTGGTTTGTTGTGCCACTTCTTCCCTTCTAGGGTTTGGGGCCCTAAACCGTCAAGTATACCACCGAGCTTTTGTTTCTCCATTTTGTGTGTTCTAGCATCTTTGTTTTGCTTCTCAAGAACTGCAAGAATCGACTGAGTTTTGCCATGGGACCTATTTGATGCTTCCATTGTCACTGTATTACAACCAGTTACAAGCTCTCAGCAGTCTGGTTCAAGGTTTTAGGGCATAATTGGCACTCAATCAACCCGCCCGCATCCTCGTCAACTGAGATTTGCAGCAGCAATTTCTGGAGGCTCCTATTTTCAGCCTTTTCATTACATTGTTCCCCTGATGTTTATGGATCCATTTTGAGTTTACATCGAGATAAATGTTTCATGTGTTTCCAGCAACTGCAAAATGTCCACAAAACAACTTTCCAGCACACAATGTTCCATTTCACATGATCAGCCACATCCTCGGAACACATGAAATGCAGGCCATGATGTAGATAGAGTGGAGTCCTTGAACCTCATAAAGCATCTAAATCAAACAAATGCTTAGCTTTCTTGATGAGCAACTGCAATTCAGCTTCTGTTCAATCAGTTTCTATGTGATACAGCCTGCTATCACCATTACAAAAATGGGAAGTACAAAAATCAAGGTGTTCTTTTACCTTTGTCATGTGGGTTCCACAAATCACGATTACAGTTAGCAGCCAATTGAGCCAAAGACTTTCTTTTTCTTTTTACAAAGTATACTGGTCCTATATATTGCTCGCCAGCTGAAAATGGTACAAAATAAGTACTGCCATGTATTGTATGCCTTTGAGAGCTCAAAAACTCATCGAATAGGCATTTTAACATTTAGGCAATATGGATGTGCTATATAAGCAAAAAGTCCACAACCTTATTTCACTCAAAAAGAGCTACAAAATCTTCATAGCCATCAGATAGCAAGGCTCTCACGGTCAGAGGTAAAATATCTATCGATTTTGGCCTTAAATGGATGATTTCTTTTTCCATCCAATGAATAAAGCTAGCAGCTTTATATAGCAAATGGTACAATGTTAAAAACGGCCCATTATCGTACGCTACATACAGCTCGTGCGAAAGCTTCCACATCCAATCGCCAAGAGGTCAAGCTTCAGTTTCCATTTCAGCTATTTCAAGCTTCAGAAATGCAGCGGAAGGCAAAAGCTTGAAGCAAAGGAAGCATGCGCAAGCAAACACACATCAAGCTGCAAATCAAAGTACACGTAACTCGGCAAGAAATGAAGCGCAAAGATCCATGAAAAGGAACTGAGGGCCTTGAACTCTTTGCAGGTCTAATAAATACTTGTCTTCCTTGGTTTTGTATAACTGCAAAACAAAACAAAACAGAACTGTTGATTCATTTGATATTTCAAGGAGCCCATCAACACTCTTCTCAACAAGGTCACATTCCAAGAAACTTGAAGAACCACATGTGGACAGAAATATTGGAATAAAGCATTGATATCTTTAGACTTTTATCATTGCATGGGAGCATCACAGTGGAATCTTGGAATAACTTATGGACATCTTTAAACTATCGTCATTGAATGTAAGCTTGATCACATTGAATAACACGCCCAACTTTAATGTTGAATGATTAGAAGCCGAAACAAATAATAGGCTGAAATTTTTAAACACAAATGCTTGTATCCCAATACAACTTAAAAGTTGCATGACTGGTAAAGCCACAAGAATTTAAAATAAAAGCATGCAAGGGCGACTTTGCACCGTAATGGAAATAAACAAATCCAGATAGTATGCAATGATATGTTCCATAATCAAAAGGGATTGGAGGAAAAATACCTGTATCTCAAACTTAACAGCATCCCGCCCATCTGGTGTGCTATGATCCATACCATCATTTGGAAATGATCCTCCCTGCATGGATAAACCCAAGCTTGGAGGTGTAAAATGTTCTTGTTTGTCCATAGGTATTGGTGGAAGCCATCGACACTTCATGTTGTAATGCCCAATTTTCTTCCAGCATACAGTGAGTTCTTGCAAGGCTTTCAGCACTTCTCCCATTATTTCCCTTGGATGGGCACGCGACTGTCAGTCATGGATATGTTGACAAATCACAAGCTCTTGTTAGTGAACATACACTTAAAGGTAATAAAAGCTCCCTGATGCTAGTGAAACAATAGCTGTTAAGAAGCAAAGCCTATAGGCTATAAGGTGAGGCTTGACCTGAAGTCCCAAAGCCCATTTTCTCTCTGCATAAGGTATTGTATTCGTAGGCCCCATATTCTCATTGATTCGTAAGACAGGGTTGTTGACTTGCATTTCTGATCTGAACTGTGGCCTATCATTCTGCCACAGAGACAACATTCTTTGTGAATATGAAATACAGCTGGTATGTGTCTATCATATATCTGCATAAGTTGGAAAGCAAAATTCACCACATTTTCATTCAGATCGCCTCCCAAGTATCCATTTGAAATGCGCCTCGAGTTGTCGAGAATCAGATAATATGTCACTGTTGACTGTACAGTTGCATAATGAACTTATGACCAGAGCCGATAAGGATGCTAATAAAGCCCTCAGAGATGAGGAAAAGAAACCAATATACCTGATTTTGCACTCTATTCTGCAATGACTCTATCAGCAAGCTTCTGTCAAATCCTAAATTCACAACTTCCTTTACAATATCTTCATCTACCTGCAGATGGATGGGCGTGAGAAAGACCAAATATTTAGCCAATGCTCTCTAGAATGCATCTAAGCGTATGAGATATCTAACCAGATATATACATGTGTAGATGTATGAATCTGAGAAGCCCCAAAAACAATTACACCTTAATTTATTTGCATCAGAGGCTATAGACTGACAGCCAGGATGTATTCTTCTATACATAAGATGTGGACAAGATATGAAGGAAATGCATTAATCACCTTTTTTGCTTGTTGCGCAGTGTCTAGAGGTGGAACAGCAAGATAACGTTGAAGACGAGACTGAAACCATGGATGCTGCTTTATTTCTGGGATTGTAACTCGTTTTAGAGGATCTACAAGAAGCATCCGTGGAATCAAATCCCTTGCACCTGCGGATAAATGGCTCGGAAGGGTGTATATACCACCCTTCAGAAGATGGACAAGTATAAGATATCAGAAGGAATATAGAGAGAATTAATTAAGTTCTAGCAAAGGTTCCAGGAATACTTTGATTTTCTTGAAAAGGTTTGGGATGTTCTCGTCATCAAACGGCAAGCTTCCACAGAGTAGTGCATACAAAATAACCCCACAACTCCACACATCCACCTCTGGACCAGCATATAGTTTCCCTGATATGACCTGCAAATTTTGAGAACACAACTCCTACAATTCAGAACCTATAAACAGCTATACTGTTGGATTGTAAATTCATAAGAAACAAAATCACCTCAGGAGCTGCATAATTTGGACTACCGCAGCTAGTCTTTAAGAAATGCCCATCACGCATGACATTGCTCAGACCAAAATCTGCGATCTTCACATTGTACTTGGAGTCTAACAGGAGGTTTTCTGGCTTCAAATCTCTGTGGACCACCATATTTCTGTGGCAATATTCTACGCCAGATATTATCTGCAATAAAGAGAACACAAAGTTAAGTCTTAAGCCGTACCATCATGTTTGGAAGGATATATACTGCCCCTACAATGCACACTAAATCGATAGTCCTTGCATCATCTCAAGGAATTAAAATGACTTAACTGCATTTTAGTCCACAAAGCTTGGAAAAGTAGTGTCTTACCATCACTTTTCAATTCCCATAACTTCTGTAACAACATATGCACTCCCCTACTTGGGGGGAGGGGGGAGCTGAGACACCTTGAAAAAGCTTCCGGTTTGAAGCCATTTGTGTTTGTTTTTTATGGACTAAAAACATATTTGTTTTAGAGTAAAAACAGAAACTCCTAATTGCAGAATGATGCTATTCTTTGTGAGCTCAAACTGCTTTTATCTAAGAGTAATATTAGATACTAAGCCCTCAACTTTAGAATCCGAGTTGCAGAATGGTTGCACAGCAAGGCAAATACCATCAATGAATGAATAAACACAATTCGTTAGTGAAATAGACATTACCTGCTGGAAGAAACGACGAGCTTCATCCTCGCTCAAGCGACCCTTCTCAACTATGTAGTCAAAAAGTTCTCCAGATTTGACGTACTCCATCAGGAGATAAATATCAGTTTGTGTCTCGATAACTTCATACAGCCTAATTATATGCGGATGCATGAACAGCCTAAGTATCTTTATCTCCCGCCGCACTGTTTTGGCACAAAGATTCAAGATTATAATCTAGAGTTTTATATAGGTGAAGCCACATTTCAAGAATGAAATAACAGCGCCAAACCTTTCTCTTCCATGTCTGTCATTCTTATCTTCTTCTTGCTGAGAACTTTAATCGCTACTTTATATCCTGTGGCTGTATGCTCTGCGACTCTCACTTTCCCAAAGGACCCGATCCCCAGCACTTTCCCCATGCGGTAATTAGCTAGGAATGCATCTGAACCACTCTGAGCAGGGTTTCCTCCACGACTTGAGTTTTCCATTGCACTTTCAAGTTGTGCTTTTAACTGTGTGAAAATTTACTTCAAAGTTTTATAAACCCCTTTCTATTCACAGAATGAGGAGATTATGAAAATCATTGAAGGTTGCCATGTGTTCATAGACAAGAAGTGGCCTCTGATACTGTGGCCAAGGAAAGGCAAGGTCAGTTCACAACAGCAACTTTCGACATGATACCCAGAGCCATGACAATTTCAAGACCCTGTAAAAAAAAAAAGAGAACCATCCTATAAAACGTTTTAAAATATATCATATTCTATAAAAATGGCTACAAATCCAAGTCAAATGATTCGTGCTCTATGCAGTTGACTTACACTATTCCAGTTTTAAATATATGATACATATACATCTGTGCATATTAAACACCCCAGTTGGAGGTCTTAGGGTTCAGGATAAAGAGTAATATGATTGAGGCTTTCGATAGCGATCAAGCTGAATGGCTCAAGCAACAAGGATCCCTTGGGTGTGAAGCTATGCCAGGTGTTGATCCCACTCAACTACAGATCCCTGATCTTTCGAAGGCAAACCTTGATTGAGATCAGCACCAAATGTAGCCTCCCTCTCACGGATCCTAATGAATCAAGCCACTCCGCTTGATCACTATTGACCACTGGAATCAACCTCATCTTTTATCATTCTTGGCACTGGTACAGCCATATTTAGACCATCCTGCACAATTGTAGCAATACGACTTCCCTCTCACCGAATTCATATGACTCGATGTATTACTGGAATCACTCAATGCTCTCTTAATGTATTGTCCAATATATGCTTGTGCGAAATTCATCCACGGGTGTTCTTCCTTCCTTTTATTTTTCCTTGTTATCAGAATATCCATCAGATCTTGCTTGTTGTTTCAGCCGGTCTAAGGTGGAAGTGTTTAAACTCTCTAGTTTCTAACTTTCCGACATTCCATGGAACCCTTCTCTCCCTCCCACACACAGATATGTACATACACACGCGCTCACACACATACTCTTCCTATTTCGAAATCGCAAGTCTGAATTGAAAGATCCGTTCCTTCGGCTCCAAAACTACGAGCACAGAACCGAGAGTTCCTCTTCTTCTTCTTCCTCTTCCTCTTCCTCTTCTTCTTCTTCCTCTTCCTCTTCTTCTTCTTCTTCTTATCGTGAAAAACCTGCGAATCCGATCCTTCTCCTTCCTCTCCTTACATAAGGAAGACCTTATTTCTCCTCGGTTTTCTTTCCCCCCACCCCCACTCCGTCGCCTTCTTGCATGGTAGAAGGCCAGCCCATCATCACCGCTCCGAGATGGAATGAACCTCCCCCTCCCCCCTTCTTCCTCCTCCTCCTCCTCCTCCTCCTCCTCCTCCTTCCTCCCAGCTCACAATTGAGCGAGAAGCAGGCAACGATCCCCATGGAAGCTGTACGCTCGAAATTCCCCCAAAGGTCCGCAAGCAAAGGTTTTCCAGGGGGAGTACAACAACGAAAACGAAAGGGGGAGAGGGTGGGGGGGAGGCTTGGGAAAGGCCAGAGTACAGCGAGAGAAGAAGGGAAGAAAGGAAGGCGGAGAGAGGGTACCTGGCGGACGGGAGCAGAGGTCGGGAGGACCAGATCAGAGAAGAACAGAGCAGGGAAACAAAGGAGAAGAGAAGCAGGGGAGAAGAAAGAGAGAGAAAGAGAGAAGAGAAGAGAGAGAAGAGAGAGGAGAGAGGAGAGAGAAGGACTGGTTTGGTTTCACACTTGTCTGTCCACTGATGAGAATCCAACAACAACAACAACAACAACAACTGAGAGGCCTCTGTATCAGACCAGACATGAGGTCTCTTTCTGAAGATGATGATGCTCCAGATTCCAGAACCCGATCGAGTCGAGCCGAGCCGAGCCGAGCCGATCCGATCTGATTCCCCTGATCGATCGGTGCGTAGGAACAATCGATCGATCGGTGCATAGGAACGATCGATCAGTGCATAGGAACGATCCATCGATCGATGGATCGGTGCGTAGGAACCATCGATCGATCGATCGGTGCGTAGGAACAATTGATCGATCAGTCGATCGATGCGTAGGAACAATCGATCGATCGGTGCGTAGGAATCCATCGATCGGTGAAGGAATCGATCGATCGATCGATCGGTGAAGGAATCGATCGATCGATCGATCTCCCGTCGATTACCCCCTCGAGACCGCGCTCGAGCTGCTAAAAAAATGCGCTGCTGCGTTTTTATCGGTCCGATACGTTCTGGAGTACTCGGACGCATTCTGGCACGTACTCGACGTTTTTGGAAGCTGCCCTTTTCTGTAAAAGCCGAATTCTTTAAATGTCGAAAACAATCTTTTTACTCGGGGCTTACTTGTGTATGTCGTCTTAACTTACATTTAAAATTTTGATCTTCTATGACTTAAGATTCTTACTGATTCAGCGATGCCAGGAAATGGGATATGAAAAACTTTTAGTGTATGCAGATTTAACTGAGTGTAAATTTTGTTTAATCGTTTAACCCACTTTAGCATATTTAACCCTGTTTTTTTCTTCTTCTTTTTTCCAAACCAGACTTCCTTTCTATAAGTTATATAAAGAATACATGAGATTTTGAAGGAAGAACTCTCCATATATATATTCATCAATATATACATTCATATTCACTTGTATATAGAGATAAGATAGATCATATTCATCTGTATATGAATTACAAAAGAAACTATTTAACCCACATTGAATGGATTTTAACCCATATTCAATATATTTAACCAATAATTTTTAATGTATTTCACCCATATCAAACACATATTTTTTTTAACAACTACTATATGGTAAAGCTTAGAATACATATTCGACGAATTTTGTCGCGATGCCCCCCGTCTGTGTCTCCCTGTCTGCGTCTTGCAGGCCGAGAAGCATACGTGTGCGATTCGTACGACGGGTTTTAAAGGCATGCGTACATGCGCACTGTGATCGGGGCCCTGCTTCTTATGACAGGAAAGGGATGTGCGGATTTGGGCGTATTCTGTAGCAGGGCATGAACCTGCATTATGCAAGGGAGGGGGGCCACTGCTCTCCCAGATTCCCAAGGTTTTTACATAACTTTCCAGAAGCCAATGAAAGTCATTTGACTTTAGGAGCCCCAAAGTCTGATACCAGGCCCCCTTGAGAGGTTTATATGCACAAGTCTTGGCGAAAAAAACGCCTGTTAAATGAGGCTTATCGTTCACATCTCTAACTCTTAAGTTGGCTCTCTCGACTTGTCGACTAAGGGTTCTGTGTTACGAGCACAACCATTCGCTAACCTTTACATCGTAGTGTAGAGGCGTTTTTTCCGCCTTGAGATTCTACATTAGTTACATTAGCTACATATGACCAGATGAGAACAACTATAAACGGGAGAACGAAATCTCTTCCCTGTCTTTTGATTGAAGGCCAATTCGAAGAGCATGACTTCTTTTACTTCGAATCAGATCGTCCTCTGCGCGTATGTACTAAATCAGCCCATTTTTTGTTGAATTGTTTCGTCAGAGGGCTCTTCTATACCTTAACACCTTCCTGCATCTAGTTGTCCAAGGTCTTCATGTTATTGGGCTCCATTGAATGTTCGTTCATATTGCTCGCGAGTTAGATATGCTTTTGACTCGACCATCCTGAACAAGCTAAAGTTTTCTTGGGAGAGTCGGAACTTAGCCGATTCAGGCTCCAGACTGAAAGGCAGATGCAGCTTAAACATTACACAACATTAAACAGAACATGTTTTAGCATAGGTCAGCCAGCGAGAAGCGAGCGAAATTCGACAGACGAATCAGGAGAAGTATCTGCATCCAATGTACGCATACGTATGACAGATCGATACGTACGCATGTGTACATGCAGCTGCAGAAGCGCCGCACGCATGTAACATCCACGCACAACACACATGCACATGCACATGCACATGCACATGCCCATGCACAATCCACGTACATACGTACATGAATGCACTTAGGAATACGCATCCGTATGTGCATTGCCGTACATGGGGAGGATGTACGGATCCGTATATGTACGGTGTACATACATACGCCTCCGTCCCCGTGCGAAGCTCTGCTCTGCCTCTGCTCTGCAGCGCTCGGCGACGGCGGCCATGGAGCAGAACGACGGCATCGTCTCTTCCATCCTCTCCTGGCCTGCTCCTTTCCACCGCGTCGGACCTCCCCTCTCCAGCTTCTTCCATAGCCTCAAGCGCAGCCACAAGATTCGACCTCGAGCGGCAGAAGAAGAAGCAGAAGAAGACGAAGAAGAAGACCAAGGAGTAGCTGTTGGAGCCGATGAAGTCGACGACCAAGGGCTGGATTGTTCTGCTCCACCGTTTCGCCTTCTTCTGCCTCCCCGTTTCTCCTCCCTCCGCCCTCGGAACCGCAACAGAAAGAGTTTCCTCAGCGGGCTACCGCGGTGGCCTGTCCAAACCCGTGAAGAGCCGAGCTTTAGGCCAGACGATGACGCTTTGCACGAATCTCTGGGCTTCACCCTCAATTTAGAAGGAAACGATGCTGTGAAAGCTCTGAAGACAGGTTTTATCGGCAGAGATGAAGGTGAGGGACGTGCGGAAGCTCTTGAAAGTGGTAATGATAGTAGAAATGGACATGGAAAGGATATGGATTACTCGCAAAAGCTCGAAGATGTATACCAATACAAAGATCGTGCTGATATTCGGGACTCAGACACTCTGTCAATGGTAAACGGATACATTCTGCCCTCACGATTCCCTGCGTTTCTATTTTCTTCTATTGCTTTTCTTATGGAGCTGTGAGGACATGAAGCTTTCTGAAAGTTAAGTTAGTTAGTTTGAACATTTTTCAAAACACTATCTTTCATGTAGATCAGCAGTATCGGGGTTAAAGGTAATATAGATACGCTACAAAAGATTGACACCAAGGAAGCATCTTCTGATATTCGAGCCTCCATTAATCAATCGATGGTAAGTTTATTTTGTGATGAAAGAGTCTCGGTAGTTTGTTACAAATTTCATTTCCATGTATTTTCTGGAAGAGCCTCATTTTAGTAAGAGTTTGTTACAAATATTGTCTCCATTTACTTTCTGGAAAATTTTCGTTACTGGGTTAAGAATCTGATGTAAAAATTTACCTCCGTGGTTTTCTGGAAGAGTTTGTTACTGGGTTAGGAATTTGCTACAAACTTTTAGCTGCATGTATTCTATGAGATAGACTTGTCCCTGGGTTAAGAAATTTGTTATAAATCTGTATATCCCGTTAATTTCGGAGAGAAAGTTTGTTCTGTTGATCACGAATTTATCATTAATTTATCTCTGTCTATTTTCTGAGAGAGATTGTCATTTGGTTTAAGGATTTGTTATAGATTTTTATAGAATTTTGGGATGACAAATTGGCCATGCGATATTATTTTAGGATTTGCCATCATCTGGACCTGTGTCAAAGGAGCAGATTGGTCGCGCTACTTGGACATTCCTTCATACACTTGCAGCTCAGGTGCTTGAAGATCATTGCTTCATTCTCTACAAATATAGGGTTCGGGTTTTATGCATTTCACATATGGGGTGTTTGCACTTCATTCACTACACATATAGGGTCTAGGGTTTAGGGTCTATGCATTTCACCTACAGGGTCAATGCATTTACGGTTTAAGGCATTCAACAAATAAGGTTTATGCATTTCATTTGTTACATACACAGATTTATTGATGTCATCAGCATAGTTGTGAATTGTGATTGAATGGGAGGGGTTTAGGGAATGCTAGCTATCCTAACAGGGAAAACACTGTCAAATAGCTTGATTAGAATATATGTATTTATGCTGTTAGTGTAGCCATGGATTGCGATGGAAGTGCAGTGGTCAAGTAAGTCGACCTATCTATTGATTTTGTCAGGATAGTTTTGATTTGTAATGAAATGGCAGCGATTTATGGCATGTCTCGTACAGTTTAGCTAAGGTATATTTATTCATGCAGTTAGCCTATTCATAGGTTGCAATGGAATGGATTTATGGCATGAGGGGAAATACCATCAAAATTTGATAATCTAATTAAACTATTCTTTCAGCAATTGTAATCCATTATGTCAATAGAAAATGCCAAGGTTTAGTATCCAGAGTATATATGATAACTGTAGGTATAAAGAGAAATAGGACAACTTTGCTACACCTATGTTTTCTTAGCAGATATGATACCACCTTCAAACATTGGAATTTGCATCGAATAGGCGGTGAGCCACACTAGCCCAGAGGCAAATCCGTATGTTGCTTCAGCCTTTTGAGCACTTATACTAAGCAAATATAGATAAATAGTGGACCAGCTTTATTTGTGTTCGTGCCTCATGAACCCATTGTTAGCTACATCTTTTGTTTTGGATTCAAGTATAAGGAAGTTTGCATGCCATTAAAGCACTAACACTCAGAGAAATGTGAAGAATCCTGAGTTCTTATTCCACCCTCTATTCCAGTTTCCAGACAAGCCAACTAGGCAACAACAAAGAGATGCAAAAGAGTTGGTAAGCTCATAAAATGCTTATCATCATTGATTTCGCTTTATTGAATACTAAGAAATGTTCATATATTCAGACATGAATCTGTAGATGGCTATAATTTCGCGGCTTTATCCATGCAAAGAATGTGCAGATCATTTCAAGGAGATCCTGAAGTGAGTGCTTTATCAACATATCTTTGTGGTTGACTGAATGATCAATTATAATGCTCCATGGCTATTATGTAGGGCCAATCCTGTACAAGCTGGGTCTGGTATAGAGTTTGCACAATGGATGTGCAGGGTGCACAACATCATCAATAGAAGGTTTGTATATCCTCTTATTTGTAAACAATACAAATCAAGTTTTCTACATGAAGTGAATAAGATTACTGATTCAGATTGTCTTTATAGCTTGCAAAAGCCTATGTTTCTATGCCAACGTGTTGATGCAAGATGGGGTGCACTGCATTGCGACAATGATGCATGCAACTTGCAAGGAAGAATGCGACACAAATAAGGTGGAAATTTATCAATTACAACATTGTGATTGCCTGCTAAGTGACAAATCTTGACATTGCTACTATCCGAATCATGTAAATAACAGAAGAGTTGATATTGTCAATCAATTCATCAACATGTATTTCTGCAGCATGTTGAGATGCTGAACTTTGTCATTCATTTTGGGTTGCAATTCAATGCATATAAAGACTATGTGTGACTGATTTCATTGCTTTTGTGCTTTCCCGTATCACAAAGGCTAAAAGCATAGTGACTGTCATTTGTCCAAATGACAAGTGAGACTGCAGTTACATTCTTATCAAGACTTTCATTGTTCAAGTAGATACATATACAATTATATTGTGAGAAGTCCAGGTGACAATGGAGACCTTTCGTTAATTATGGATGTAACTCACAGTTAATGAAATTTGGATCTTTTCAGCATTGTGAATAGTTGATTGGTAGATTTCACCTGCACGCATACACATGTAGATGGCATTCTTCACCTTGTTTTGATGATGAAAATCTATTCTTCTATCTTGTGAGATTAAAAAGTAATTGCAAATGGAGATAGAATGTGAGGAATGCTTTATACATAGATTACCATCTGCCAAATAGAGATAGAATGTGAGGAATACTTTATACATAAATGACCATCTGTGACCTAGAGGTTTAAATACTCATTCGAGGCATTTTAATGACCTAGCAGATACTGGTGATCTTCATTAGATCATTCTATGTGTTCTTTGGGACGACGTATTTGAATGACCAACAAATGCTAGTAATCTTCTTCTATAATCTGAATTATCTGGAATCATGCAAATGCACTTTCAAGTATGAGATCGATTTCATCACCTCAGAATCACAACAGTTAAAAAAGAAAAAGGTGATGCAAATAAAGCCAGACTCAATCCCATAAAATAGTGCTTATAAACAAGATGCGTCGCTCTGTTTAGAATCATTTAGTATGGAATTCGTAAAATGCTGCAGACAAAGTTTAAGCCGCAATTAAGTCTAATACAACCGGAAAACTGACCATAGTTTAAAACCACATTACTTGATGGGTCTTTTTCCGGCCAAAGTTCAAATAAAAAGCACCATACGTAGAAGCATTCTTCTCGTAGTTGATTTGATTTGATTTGATTTACACCTAATCTTGCAGCCTCAAGGTTACAGCCCGCTTGTGAGCATCGAGCCCTTCAACTTCAGCCATCTTAGCAACAGAAGGACCAAGAGCTTGTAGCCCTTCCAAGGTCAAAGATTGCACAGTCATGTGCTTCACGAAAGAGTCGAGCGAAACACCACCATACATTCGGGCATAGCCATATGTCGGCAGAACATGATTAGTGCCACTGGCATAATCTCCAACACTTTCAGGTGTCCACTTCCCTAAGAAAACTGAACCTGAATTCCAAACAGTCCCCCGATTTGTTATCAACTAAAGTCAGCTGCAGTTAATCGATTCATTAACACATAAATTTAGCTTCAGTTGTTTTCTTACTTGAGAACAATCAGACAAAAACTAATTGCTATAATTTGGATAAACTTTTCATAGATCAACCATAGTTCCAACCTTCTGTGTGACCAGTTATATAACCAAATTTGTGATTCAACAGAAGGTACAGGTTCCCTTTGTATGGCTTACCAGCATTTTCAATGTGAGGTAGCCACTTCTCTGCATCATCAACATTGATGATCAAATGCTCTGGGGCATATGCATTGGAGAATGCGCAGGCCTGAACCCAAAATCAATGTCAGTTAATTATCTTTTTGGGCTGATATCAATTTAGTAATTGAGTCAGCATACCTCCTTCATATTAGAGGCAATAAGAGTATAGCTATGAGCAAGGGCTTTGGCAGCAATATCACGCCGTGGCAGCTCGTCACACTGCCTCTTCAGCTCGTGCTCAATTGAAGCCAAGTCCATCTCTCCAACAGCAACAAGCACTACTTGACTATCAGGCCCATGTTCAGCCTAAAAGAAAGCATTGGCATATACATAACCCAAAGTCTACATCACAAGGAATGAAGAGAGCTTTTGCAGCCGTGACTCAGATTTCATACCTGTGAAAGTAGATCAGCTGCCACATGACGTGCATTGGAAGATTTGTCAGCTATAACTAAAACTTCAGAAGGACCAGCTGGCATATCTATAGAGATCATGGCCTCACTGTTCTGTTCAACAGAATTTACAATAATAAAGTAGCTGAAAATTGTTCTTTAAAGTCAAAAGACACGAAAATGCTTTGTTAGTATTAGCAACGAGAATGTACTCATGCACAACCCCCATACTTAATCATGACAAATTGAAACACACAAACCTGTAATAGCATCTTTGCAGCTGTCACATACTGATTTCCTGGGCCAAAAATTTTGTCAACCTATCAATGAGTTAACAATGAAAATCAGAGCGCTGTTGTTTGTTTGTCAATGTGCCATTATAAATGCATAAGACCAAAACTACATGAATCAGATCAAACCTTGGGGCAGCTTTCAGTTCCCCACGCCATAGCAGCAACAGCCTGGAAATCCGACAGAAGTATATAAATGAAAAAACTTATGGTATTTAAAGTAGCTCCTGAAATAAAGGTGACAACCACCTGTGCTCCTCCTGCTTTTAGAATAAATGTAACCCCTGCCTTCTTCGCACAATATAGCACTTCCTAAAATGGAATTGATTTAGAAACTCAGCATCCGAAGTGCAAACAGTTGAGAAAAAGCAGTGTTAAAATCACACCTGAAGCTTCTTCAAAACTTACAGGACAGATAGACCCATCTCTTCTTGGTGGTGTTGCCATTACAATTGTCTTACAACCAGCAATTTGGGCAGGCTATATGATACATGAAGAGAGAGTTCAGAACCTCTCATGGTTTGTCTGCAATACTTCTCAAAATCATCTGATAACTAGAATATACCACTGCAAGCATCAAGGCAGTTGATGGTAAAATCGCTGTTCCACCAGGTACGTACAAACCTACGGCATTAATAGCTCGTGCAACTCTTCTACATTTCACTCCCTATAGAACAAAAAAAAAATGATAGTTTTGGAGACATCAAACCATTGATCTACAAATCGTAACTGCATATCTGCACTGAAGTACAAAATAAGCATGTCCATAGATATTGATTTGTATCAAGATTGAGAAACATAATTTAGGAATGGTACAGTCACAATAATACATATATAGTGCGTCCTAATTTGAGCTTTTGAAGAGCATCAGCTAAAATTTTCTTTATTTATTAAATATGTAAAAAATAAATAACTTGCTTTCAATACTTCTAGTTCTTAAATAAAATAAGAATGGAGACATATAACCAAATTGGCTTGTGATTTTGGACCTCATCAACAAAGCAATTGAAGTCAAGAATGAGATTTAAAAGTGTTCTGATGGCTGTATGGATGTACAATTCCTGATAATACTTATCAAGAAAAGTGTCTGATTAGGAAGTTCTCTTCATTCCTGACAAATATGGAGAATCCTTGTTTCAACAAGGATAACAATGGTATATTTTGTGCCTATGACTTAAGGCATCCATTGAAAAATAATATGATACATTTTTCGATAATATCATGATTGTTCTTTGAGTTTTTAACTAATACACGAAATAAGTTGAAGTATGAAACTTTTTGCACCACATCAAGGTACCCTTCCTGAGTGATTATAGATATCTAAGTGTAAAATACACATACACAGAACAACCATGGTTTGTATTGAGCAAACATTAGAGGGTTTTCAGTTATTATTCTTATACTTCCATTGACTGCTAGAACCCTCAAACTCCAATGTACACTTACACCTGAGTTACATGAAAGTCACTCAAAATTTTGTAGTTAATTCATTCACATCGGGCCCTTCACATCTTGCAATCTTCCTGCATTTCATTTTATGGACTTATTTATTTTTTGGGGCTTCTAACTTGTTCTCTGTCCTCTCCCTCACAAACATGTATATTAATCCATCTATTCTGTTGCGAACAGCTATGTTACTTCACATGTTATGAATTTGATCAATATCAAAGCAGATACAGAAAGAAGAGACATACTGGCATGTTTTCAACTTCAAGTTCATGCGTCCTGTTTTGTGCAGCATGAAACGCATATATGTTTCCATAAGCAACATCAAATGCTGACTTTACATCTGCATCAAGCTTTTCAAATGAATTTTCATCAAGAAATTTGTTAGGAATAGGATAAAAATATTGCAAGCATGTCTCGAATCAATAAAACACAGTATGAAATGGCTCCTTTACAACTCATCAAATCTTTCATACAACACTTGCATGGAAATCTTACAACATGTTTAAAATGATAAGATATAATACATCAAAGAAAACTGAGAATGTGAATCAATACCTCAGGATCCGGTAGGTCTTCTACTAGTTCTAGTACACTCTCCAAATGAACTCCATCAAATTTTATGGTATAACTATCAGGAATACCTGGTAAAGTTAATTCCTTTTGCATGTGCGATGCTTAAATCAAATGTTATACATCATAAAATGCATCGATGTATGTAGGTCATGCATAAACAAGGATGAACTTGTAAATATACTCACTCTTTGACTGCTGAATCACCACGACTGCGGACATCCTCCACGATAGGCCCTACCTGAACAACAGAATAAAAGAGAATAAAACATTGAGACATATTGAGGAACAGTTTGATATCAGAAAAAAATAATAGAATCTGAAAGAAATTAACTGTTTTGAATATTGAAGAGAAATCAATCCGTGGACGATCACGGAGGCTTTTCAGCTGGGCATCATTGAGATTAGACAGCCTATAGGTCTTCAGAACATCAACTGAGCTAACTGCATTTACCTCCAGAAATTAGATAAAATCCAAATAAAACTAATACAGAAAAATAAGGTAGAGGATGGATTTAAACATTATGCAGCACTGTTAGGAAGTGCTTGTGTATACAAGGTTAATCCAGCTGGAAAATTACATGAACTTCAAATTGAATTGTAAGGCATTAATCTCTCTCCAAAGTACTATACATTGTATAATTTAGAACATAAGCACACATACATACGCAAATAGATAAATAAATAGATAGACCTGCAGATATATAGATATATACTAATATCACTAGAACTATTTTAGCCCTGTTACTAATGCTAGATATTTAGTTCTCCATTCTAAATCATTAGCCAACTCAGAATTTACAAATAAATATATACACACACAACTAAGTTGGATGCACCCCCATACTAGGCCTAGATCTTTGGCCCTCCATTCTAAAGTATGTGTTTGTCTAAAATCGAGGAATAAATATGCAGAGTACTAAATATAAATAAATTGTTATTTGGTGAATCTGAGCAGACAAAAATTGAGAATGAATAATGCAACTATTGAAAAAGTTCAGGCAAATGAAAATTAACTGAAACAATGAATGACAAAGGGGTAAAATATGACTGAGATATTAATCTAAAAGAAACATAGAATTGATACACACATATAACCATACATACATACATATGTACGTATGCATACAACCATACATACAACCATACGTATGTATACATACAACATCCATACACATACATAGACTAAGAAAGGTGATGAAGAAGAACATTGCTTAATTTTCTACCTGCAAGAGACATGCGTGTGGAGCGAATAGGGAAGGAGGAACTTCTAGGAATGAAATGGGTTCTGCTCAGATGAAGCTGACGGAGCTCCAGAGCTTCAGAAAACGAGACTCTGCTCCCTCCACAGAAGAACAGAGAACCCATTTCTCTTTTCTCTATCTCACAGTTTCTTTCCTTCAAAAAAGATGCAGATGCAAAAAATGGGAGCAAAATTGTCACAAATGCCCCCAACACACACTCTTCAATTGTTAGTTTACTATCAAAATAGCCCCCAATTTTTCTTCCCAAACAATCAAAGGACATGTTCTATCATTCCACATTCTTTAGCTCATTGAAAGAGAATGCAAGAATGAGCTAGAGAATGCAATGTGTGTGTCTGTGTATGTGTGTGAGGCTGTTCTAACTTTTGATCATTGTTGAATCTTCTGTAGCTCATCTCAATTGTGTTCTCTAAAAATCCATAAGCTCGTTGATGGGGGGAAGTATAATGGAAGTGTAATGGCAGAGCACCAAGGATCATTCGGCATTCTGTAGAGCATCGACAAAGTTCTTTGATTCAGGAATCCATTCATGGGTGGGAGCAGAATGGAAGCCTTCTTGTCGCAACAAAGCGTTCTGGATTATTCAACTTTCTCTAGCTCGATGAAAGGCTTCATGAAGCCGTCAACAAAGAGGAGAAATGGAAGAATCACGGTGCCTTACATCTCCACCGTGGATCATTCGGCTTTCCCCAGTTCGTTGAGAAGTGCCCTCTATAACATTCGTGAAATTGGCAAAAAGTTGAATAGACACAAATGCGCCTCAATCTTCAAGGGACTAAACCCGATCATTAACCAATTATTCTTAGTGTTTGGCGAATCGATTTCAGCTAGTATAGGGTTACCCTAATCAATTAGTTGCCGATTCCAGCGGTTAACATTATTATTACAACATTTATGGGCCCTAATGCACCATGCTAAACCCAATCGACCAAGATGACTGAAGTTCAATGTTGGGTCCATAAGCGGCCCCAAGTCCATAAACATATTGTGAGAGGAAACTGCGCACGACTCATACAAGCCATGCTCCAGCTGCATTTACGACCACTAACAGAAAGCTTGTGATTTGTCAACGCAGGCTTGAGTCTCGCACAAACAAAGACGCATGATCTACATAAGCTTGAGATGGGCGCGATTCTGTAGGATCGAGAGACACCTGACATGGCTTGTCGAATCTAGAAACTTGACCAAGTTCCGATCGATGTTTAAATTATGATCGCGATTTTCAATCCAAATCACTGTCTTTTTCTCATCCCCAGCCTTCTGCAAGTTGCTCGGCCTTTCCCAAACAATTTAGCCTGGCAAAAATCAAAAAGCCAAAATTTTTAGGGAATGTTTTGGGAAAACTTGGAAGAGTAAAGTACTTAAACTCTGCCTTCTATCAATAAAATGGTAGGAAAGGAAGAAACTAAAACAATTCCCTTTCCTTTGGAAGGCATGGTATGGTGTGCCTTGCAAAAGTAGACATTGCCCCCATCCAAATATATATTCAAATTTGTATTTGATTGTATTCAATCACATAATGACTTACCCATCACATTCGCAAATCCGATTCTACACTAATATGTCGTCTTTTTCCCTGTAAAAGAGTAGCTGATTCTTATCGAATGCCCACGGGGAGCATCTAAGCGCATCTAGCTGATTCTTTGCTTACGGTATTCCAACAATTTGCAGAAACGGTTAACTTGATCATATACTAAAACAAAATGCTCGTCGAAGAAAAACACATAGCATTTTCTCATTACCTTGGGCGTTATGAAGATTTGCGCACTTCATCACCAGTTTGTGCCTTCTCGTGAGCTGGGAACCCACTTCAGCTGTTCAACAAAGTAACAAGAAATGACAGTAGGGCTAAACACTGCACAAAAGGAATTGGATCTTCGGCAGTGAGCTTCAGAAAATGCATTCTAATGCCCCAGATACGATATTTGCATTGTAGGCATGTTAAAATACGCACAAAATCTAATCCCCGCAAAAGCATTAGAAGAGCAGCTGATAAAAACTTAAGATGAATAATGAGAAGCCTGACTAAGACTTCACAGGCCCACATGATATCCATTCAAGCCTTTCTCCATGAATATTCACAAAATATATCACGCCACAAATCCACTTAACAACAAACCATTCAAAACCGAAAAAAGTTCACATCCAAGTTCACAACCCATCATCAACATACATACCTTGTCACTTATCCTTCACGCATTCATAGAGTTGACCTTTGCACCAAAGTATAGATCACGCATGTCTTATGATGACTATATAGCTTTAATTGAAAATAGCACAAAAATTCACTTTTCATAGTTACATCTGTTCATGGTTATGCTTAAACGGTTTGTTCACCTTGGCACGCTTTATGGATAATTATATAGATTTACAGAAAGATACTACAATATTTCACTTTTGATAGTATAGCTCTATTCATAGTTATCCTTACTGGTTAGTTCACCTTGGAATGCTTGTGGTTTGCGCCAACTTGGGCCAAACAGACCTCCAAAAGAATCCTTTCAAAAAATTGTGTCCCTCTTCAAGCTGGAATCTGTGGCGCAGCAGAAAGCTTCAGAAAAGATGAAAAGAAAACATGGCCTAAACAAATATCTTTTGCTTTCCCAATCCTAAGGAGAGAATGCATACATAGCATTAGGGAAATCCAATCAGCCTAATATATTGTCACTTCACGAGGTGCTGTGCAAAATGCACGTTGTGATTGGTTGCATAATCATACTCAAGAAGTTCCATGCATGATCACATAGATCCAGAAATGATCCACTGACGAGGAAAGGTATGGAAGATTAGCTAGTGACAAAACGGTGTTGATTTGATAATGCATTGATGTGTTTTGAATATTATGGTATGGTCTTAGGGCAACTAAAATAATTCATATACGATGGTATATACATATGCATAATTGGACGCTTTCATTAGATTCACCGTAGGGACCATACTGGTGATGCAAATATATCTATTTACATACACAGAATACATGTAAATTGAACAGGATCATACCAAAATTGAACGAGGTTGAAAAACACGCTGGCATAGTTTTGAGTCGCCACTGGAGAACCGTATCATTCTAAGCTTATAGCGATCATAAGTAGCATTCAAAAATCTGAGCTGCTCAAACTGTTCAGAGAATTTCGAAAGTATTCGGACAGATTTTGTCACCTTATTGCTGCAGATACACATTTAACCACAACTATCTATAGATAGAGATGGTTGCACTTCCAGTAGTTTCATCTCATCTTGAGTGTAGCTTTGTCTACCACTCATTAACGCTTACGCAAAAAATTGGTCACAAAAAGTGGTTAAGAGTGTGACCAAACTAGGAAGGCCACAAAACCAAAGCTTCAGTGAGAAGGATAGGTGACCCTGCACACCGCCATATTCTAAAATTCTCTGGAAATATGCCCCTCTTACTCCAATTTCTCAACTGCTTCATGGAGAATGGGCCATGTTGTTCATCTTTCATATCCCTGTAATACCATTCAGATGCTCCTGGATCAGTATCGTGAAGTCCTATACTGTTGGTCATTCTGGCTTTCTTGTTCTTGAAAGTTTGCAAGTCCTTTTCATAATTTCCATGAATCTCCTGCTGCCCACAGCATAAATTTGCAATTCTCTCTCTTTTACCCTGCTTACTTCTTGCTGAGACAAACTCTTTGCCAATACTTCCTTTGATTGAGTTACCATGAATTCCATTAATGGTTGATTTTTGTTTCATTCTTTCCAATGCATTTGGATCACTGTTGTGAGTTTCATTGATGACTGATTCTTTCCTACCTCCTTTTGAATGCCAAACATCGCCTTTAGCTTTTGCAACACATTCCTGCATTACCACTATACAAGGTATTCATAGGCAATGATATATGCACAATGATTCCTATCCACGATGATATATGCACAACCTCTTTCCCATTATGTTACTACCTGCATATGACATTATCAGGAAATCATAAGCAATGAAAGGGAGCTAAACCTCTGTGGACAAGCGGTCTGAAACAAGGTTTATCTTGATCCTCTCCCGCCTATTCACATTCAAGACTTCGATTAATATATTAGTTTTTTTCTTCCCAACTTCATAGTAATCAGATTGCAGCACAGTCCCTTCATAGGCACACAGCAAGTATAAGGAAATGTTTGCAACACTAGTCCAAAATTACAAAAACCTGACAGAAGATGTACAGCAAAGAACAAAATTTCTCATCTAACCTGTTATCTGAACCAGTCGATGGTGCGAAGTCCCCTCTTTGTTCATGACCCTAACTCTCACAAAGGCACCCACGACAGCGGCTGTAAATTTGAATGGATCATCAAGAATCTCAAGAAGTTGTGACCGTGAGAACCATTGCAATTCATCAACTGTAGTAACTTCCTTTTGCAATGAATTCATGACTGTTGGATGAGGGTCAGCTACAAGCTTTAATACATGAGAATCACCAAAAAAGTGTGGTGGCTTGAATCCATATTTATGTTTCATAAAGGTCCAGAACTCCTTAAACAAAAATTCCATAGTAGTTGAATCGTTGAAATCAATCATTTTCTGCTCAAAAACAAATTCATCACAAACATTAACATTAGAGTGGAATGTAGAAGTAAATGTCGCAACCAAGTTTGGACTCTGGTTTCACACAATAAGCTTTGAAGTTTTTTCGACTATGACTACAGAATTCTGGGCAAGCAAATTACATTATGATATTTGGATGTGATTTGAACCAAGTATGCAAAGCTTATGCATGAATCCAAAAGTTTATACATATGTTGAGCAATGAAAGGATAAACATGAAAAAGCATTAGCTCTCTCCAGCACATATATACATACAACACCTACTTTCGTACAACAGGGATCAATCACAAGCACAAATGCATACACATCTGCACATGCACATGCATGTCCAAAAGCATGCACATTCACGTACATGTACAAATATGCATATGCATACACATATTACAATGTGTGAGGATTAAAGGTGAGGTTACACACTGACA
>JBBBWG010026901.1:36778-50162 GCA_037176905.1 Azolla pinnata | reverse complement strand
TTGAGATTCATACTAGACCATTGATGTTAATACCAGCTTGTAACTCTTCCACAATCTATGTTAAAAGAGTATGTATATGAATAGATACACGTCCAAAGTATGAAAAAGATTTCTAAACAGGTACAATCCATCAGCTTCATTGCAACAGGGTGTGCTATCATCACCATCTTTCTTCCGGAACTAACCCAACTGTTCATAATTACAATATTGATTTGCAATGACAAACTATGTGTATGTCTCTGAAGGTGTGTATATATATATATATTCTATCGGACGCTTGATGCTCATATTTCACTTGAAGCTATATCCTATCGGACTCGGACCCTCCGAGAAGCCACACTCATATTTCACTCGAAGGTATATATATATATATCCTGTAAATATATCATATATACAGTTGCTATGGATATTTACATCATACCACTTCTATTGGATTTCCTCACCAAAACAAATCAGAAGCTTTCGGCAAACCATTCCTTGACGGTCTCTGCAATAGTTTCACCTTTAATGGCAGGCACAGCATCATTGCCATTGGCCATGGCCGTTTGCTGGTTTTCGGGTGGCAGAACTGCAACCGGCGATGCTGGTATAGCTTCCCACCACTCCCTCACCTGTCTATGCCATTTCAATACCATTCCTCTCCTAAACTCTAACTCGGATGTAAATCGATCCATCAATACAAACGCCACGACATATTGAAAGGGCACAAAGAGAAGAACTAAGGCTGCACCAAGCAATGCAAGTGCAACTAAGTTTTTTCCCTGCAGCACATAATGGAATGAAATAACTTTACTTTCATGATTTGCATAGATCATTCAGTTGACTGGTAACCATATCAGACAGACAAACAGCAAATGTTTTCTATGTCTTCATACCGATCATTCATTTTCATATGTTTTTAAGACGAGCTTTGTTCCCTGGATTATCCTAAGACGGTCCTGTGTGTGGGTGTGAGCACAAACAAATAGATGCTGTGTGGCCTTGAAGGTGGACACATATAGTACTTGTGGAAGAATATGCTCCGGTTGGTAATGACACCATTAAAACTTGAAAACATGAATTCGGGCAAGAGAAAATTCATAACCCTCGGTGTTGATGGTACAGACCAAAAAAGCTATGAAAGTTATGTGCACGATAACACATGTTTGTTTGCCAGCGAAAATTGATATTTGCTTTTCACAGAATTGATACTAGGTGGTTAACAGGCTCCAACCAAGCCACTGCCAGGCTTAACCAAGTGTGGTAGTCTACACATGAAAATGTCCCATTAACTTCTAGGATAAGCTTAGATGATGGTATTTGCATATATGATGAGCATTTCCCTAAATCATTTTGCAAATGGACGACTATGCATTCTTGATTAGTCTACAAATACCCCATCATCTACAGTAAAATATGATAGACATAAAATAGTAAAGAACAACTCCATCCAAAACTGTGGGTTTGTTAAAGCTGCTGTGATTCAAAACTTTTTAAGTTGATAGCCTATGGACTCTTATGGTTTTACTATTTCCGGAGTTAATACTAACCATGCAATTCACTAAATGGTAAATATGCGATCACTTGTAAAATAATAACAAGACCACAAGTATAGGAACTTTGAAGCAGAAGCTAAGTTGCTTCTTTAATCCTATCATTTGGTAATTGTCCAGTGACTGTGGAAAAGTCATCAAATATTCTACATTACATTCCATAAGCGCACATGTAGCTTCATGCAGAAAGGTTACGAAAAGTCAAAAAGCAGGAAAAATAGATGCACAGAATGAGAAAGTACCTGAGGATGCCCAACCATAATAAGACTTCGGAGCTTGAGTAATGTTATATTTACATTCTGAATTTGAATCTCAACTTCTGTCAGAGCCTCCTTTAAGGCTATAATCTTTTGCAGTGTATTTGATGGAGGCGGCTCCCTAATGGTGACCTTTTTTATTGTACTTTCTGAGTTGATATTATGGAGTATAAACACAACACCTGCGCTTGTCATCAGTAGGAATGATACAAAATATCTCAACCAGTGCCTGCATTAAATGATGGGAATGTGAGAAAAAAAAACCAAAAATATAATCCTAATTTTGTATGTAAATATTACTTGATCATATCTTTGCATAGAACTTGGTCATGAAATATAACAGTGGCCAACCACAGTCCAGATAAAGATAAACACAGAATACAACAATATGAAGAAAACAAATTTATTCATGTCACCATTGATATGAGAAAAAACTAGGATAGTTTAGAAAAAGTTATACGTGCAATGAGATTAGCAAAGTCAAGAGGGCTATCAGCATATTAATATCATCACTGATGAGAAAAAACCCCTGAGATAATTTCATATCGTCTTTATTTCCCAACACCCTTGTTCAAATCTTGGAGAAAGTAAGCATATTAGTTGTTTTCTCAACACGCATATGATACTGAGCTAAAACATAATTATGAGAAGGAGATCTTGTTAGCACATAGAGAAATAGTTTCCATCAACCAATTGCACAGGAAAAATAACTAAAAATTTTAGCAATTATTCAGATTTATTATATTAGATTTATGTCATCACTGGGCAATTAGAAACTAGAACCAGCATCCCTCCATTTCTATGGATTCAAATAAGTTGCATTCCACAAGAAAATAATGTGTAGGGCTTTTTTTTTTAAAACAAGACTAAATATATGAGTAGGATCCGTACTTGTACAGCACCAAGAAACATGAAGCAAGAAACAACACAGTGAATGGAGGATTCTCCCACTTTTGCAATCTTCTTATGTTGACTGATAGCAAGGTAAATGGCAGCATCAGCTCCTGCACATGTTAAGCACAATTTTCTTAGTCTACCATTGTCAAATTAAGATCGCCCAGTTTACGTCTTCATGATGGAAATTTGTTTTAGTAACGTATTCATTCATGAATAGGATGAACAAACATACCTAAGTTCACCAATGCAACACATTTCCCCCTGATGCAGTCAAACAATGACCTTAGTTTCCATCTAGAAACTTCTCATGGAAGAGCATGTGTTTTATAGTTTCAATTTCACATTTCTTATGCATAAATCAATAGTTGCTGAAACTGGGAAAGGAATGCAAACACTGGACATCATTTTAGACACATAAGTTTTCACAAAAGAAAACCAAAATACATATCAAACAACTGAAATCTAAACCATTTCTATTCAGCCTCAGCATTGAAAACCAGGAACCAGAACAGATATTAAATGTTATCCATGGTTAAGGAAGCTGGAGAGAATTGTGGACAGGGTATCTATATCCATCTTGCTAAATGCACTTGAGTGTGTTTTCATGTAGAACTCCAAAGAGATGCAGTTGTCTTAGGAAGATAAATTGCTATAAAAACCTAACCATAATAGATTGATTTGTAAATATGTATGCTCCAAATTCGTCAACTTCAGAATTTTACCTTAGCATGTACAGAAGAGAAAATGATGGCTAAGATAATAAAGCAGTTAAAGTAGATAGAGAGACATTTACCTTAAACAGATCAATGTTACTTGGAATACCCTTCACCAAGGCACCATCAATAGTAGCTTTGGTCCTTTCCAGCATCTCACTTTGACCTAGAGATAACTTCACTGCTCTATCCAGGTGTGAAGCATCTCCAACAACAAGATCCTTCCCTACAATCAACCCCCTTCCTCCTGGCTTATGTTTCCAAAACTGTGAAGACATTGAACTATTCCATGTTGGCGACTTCATCCACCTTTGCAGATAAATGCTTCCATCCACATCTACAATATGAAAGCCAGTGCCAGCTGTATTTTTTGAAGTTCTATCATTCTCGAGCAACCTTCTGTAGTTCAATTCAAGCTGGCCACCCCAAAATCCTACAGCCAAAGATTGCTTTACAAGTTCTCCACATGGAGCATTTTGTAAATAGGAGAATTGCAGCAATTTTCCTGGATGTTCAACCAGCCTGCCAAACATAGACTGAATTGCTTGAACTCTTGCAATTCCATTAACTGCACATGCCACAGCTTTCTTTGATCCATTCACAGACCCATACGTGTGACGAAAAAACGGATCATTTTCCACTGGTCCAAATTCGGAGATAAAAGAATAAACAGAAAGTAATTCATATATGAAAGAAAACCAAGCCTCACGACGTCGACCACCAGAAAGATCAACAAACTCCAATGTCCATGGTTGAAATCTGAAGTCAAGACAATCCCAAAACGATAAGAAATTGCTTACAAGAAACAATCTCCAAATATGTGCAGCTGCTAATGTTTTATTTTTGTTTTACAAGAAGGTATCGAGGACTTCTACCTTCCCCACTATTGCAAGTGGGGTAAACTTAAGGCCGCTAGAGTTGGCCTGAGGTTAGCCCTAGAAGCCTGTAACTCACAGGGCAAACACTTAAGCTATTTAGTTATGTACTCTTTCAAACTGCTAATCCAGTACCCCAGAGTCTCCTTGAACTACAGAAACTCCATAAGTGGATGGCTAGTTACCCCCATGGGAGCAGAGCAGGTACGCAGCATGAGACTTGTTTCCATGAATTCAGATCAAGCCCTTCCCCAATTGCCACTCACCCACTAAACCGCATTCACGTCCCTAATAAGAATAGCCATACCCTCCTTGGGCAATTGGAAAGAACTGCCATACACTCCTGTTGATGTGCACGTGTCCTCAATCCCTTCATTTGTATAGTATGTATGTGAATTGTCAGAACATAGTGATTTACTTTGGGGAAAATATTTAGACCATTTTTATAAGTATGCCCTAGCAAAAAGGTTGAATAAAGACAAATATTCAAATGCAATTTTTGACTTTTCAGTTCTCATCTTAGAAAACAAATTGTCCTCAACTCATCATGAGCAGCCTGTGTGACCTGAATCATTAGGTATAGGCCAGTGCACGTAATCAAGGTGTAATCAGAAAAGGACTTCGATTCTTAAAATTTCGAATTCTAGAATTATACATCACCAAATTGATTAGAAGACACGTTCTAGAATTATACACCACCAAACACTTACTTTTCATCAGACGAGACGACGATAGCTGTATCCAAAACTGCTACACCAAAAGGTCCCACCTTCTTCTTTTGAATATTTCCGTTTGGGCCTTGAAGATCCAACTTCATTGCTTTTTGATGTTGGATTATACCATTGGGCTGCAACATGGCATGACAACCAAATCAATATGATAAATACTAAAAACTACTTGCAAAACTATGATCTGTGGTTTCCCCATAGGTTTTTACACAACAAGAAAAACTAGATATTTTGTACAGATTCAGGCTCACCTCAAAGTAAAGGGCCCTATTTGTTAAGGTTAGCCTCCCTGGCCATGCAACATTATTATCATTCCACATTTGAATTGGCTGCCTCTTGTTAGCTCCCACACAAAGAACAGACTCTTCAGCATCAAGTTGCAACGTTGAACCTTCTACCACGTGATGTTCAGATCGTTCTTCATGAATTCTTGATAGAGAATGTCAAAAATAAATAAACTTAATTAAGGGAGTAATTCTGCCCATGAGCTTAAATATATGTATCAGATGTTACAGTTACCTCAAAATCTCTAAAAGAAATGTATCCCAAACATTAAATGAAAGTCCTTCATCAGCATTTATAAGAGCATTATATAGATGGTGTGCAGTGGGTTTATCGGCTATTCCAGCAACTACAGGTGCTATTCGAATGAAGGCATCTTTACCAATAATCTACCTTCAAAACACAAACTGGTTAAAAAGATATCAAATGAAAAAAACTCAAATTGATCTATTAGCCTTATATAATTTTAAGAAAGAACAGAGCGTAAGAAGAATCCAGATAGACATTCATTAATTTACCATTATTTAATCACCTTTTCATTTTCATACACAATCATGCGGTCAGACTGGTCATTATCATAAGGTTGCTGCCATGCAAGCATGGTTATGAAGATTAATCTCCGAAATGCAGCATCCTGTATGCACAAGTAACTCAAAGTTGATCAGTCAAAACTAATATGCAAGAGGAAAACAATATACAATGCATCATTAGGCTGTAAATGAAATATTGAAGGGCAACTTATGAAACTAAACAAGCAAGATTTGTGGTGATGAGAAGTTACTACCTATAAAATTCTCAAAATCGAAAGATTAAGGTGATGTAATTTATATTATGCCGTTTGAACTATAATTGTTCGGTCTAAGGCTGGTCAAGAATCAAACTGCTGTGCACAGAGATCAAAATAATCACTTAAGTAGGAATTAAAATAAGTCTGCAAATAGAAGACCAGAAGAATACTTAGCCAGAAAGATTCTCTTACAAGATAATTGTGAAATTTTTCCTATAAGATTTGCCAGGCGTATGTCATGAATTATTCGTTCATTTATTTACATCAGCTTGTTTGGCTTTCTTCCTTAGCCTCAAGCTGAAATATAATTATATATGAATATCAGGGTATGATAAAAACTCGCATGGTGATGATGGCATTCTCAGCATGATTCAGTATGATCTTTTAAGCACCAATATCTCAGTAATATTTCAAATTTTTCAATCTTTCTAAAAGGCTATTAACAGAGAAAGCCTGCTTGTGTACATATTGCATTCTGGCACATATGTGAGTTTTTGAGATAATAGTTATTTGTATCATGTGATTTTTTCAGGGTAACAATAATAGGACATGTTATAGGGGCAATGAATATTTGACATTTCATACTGAATGACTTTACGCTTGATACAACATAGATGTTTTCATGGTGTTGGATGCAGGACCATGTATGTATATGCTATTTTACTAGGAGTTCACAGTTGAGTCAATAAATAAAGTACACAAAAAAGGAAGCTCATTCATTTTGAAATGTATTTCTCATAATGTAGTGAAGGGAACACCCTCCTCAATATAACATGCTTAAATGAATATTGATTTAGGGCATCTTTGTCTATCCAAGAACCAACAAGGTAGAGTCAAGAAAAGAATCTACCTTTATGCATGGATGGAAATCATCATTACATCTAGACAAATATTTGAAGCAGCAATACTCCACAAAATGCCTTGGTTCATTTTGCACAAGAATGGCTTGAGGTGACTGCGCATAGAACATTCTCCTCATTTGCTTTCCTGTAATTCCACACAGCCTATTGGAAAATTTTCATGATTAGAAATTCTCAATAAAGCAGTAAATCCATTAAAATAGCTTCCACTTGAATCCTAAACATAAGTAAGTGTCGATTAATGGGTTCAGAAAACTAAACACAAGCATTCTGTTGCATAATCACCAGAAACATTCTATTCAAATGTATTTGAAGTTTTATGCACTGTAGGTTTTATTAGGCGATCAAGAAGTGCATCAACTTTCTTAAAATTAATTTATAAACCCATCACATTTCACAAAACGTATGCACAGGTATGAATTTAAAGAGATTTTTTAAATCTTACCGGCTAAATTGCTCAATACAGCTTCTTGCAGCAGGTGAAAGAATTCCTCTTGGAGTAGTCACATCAAATGAGCAATCAGATGCGAAAGGAAAATCTAGCTCAACGTTTTGTTTTACTTCCTCTTGAACATGTACTCCATTTTCATCTGCTCGAATAAAGAGAAAATTCAGAGTTTCATTTCCGCCTACAGTATATAATGATACATGAAATGTGAGAATGGAGTAGAATCAGAAAACTCAATAAGAAAAACTTTATAGGAAAGATGTTATATTTTCATGTTGAGTCCAATTTCAAAAGGAAGATTTCCAGCACATCTGTCGCAGGATATTCGTAGAAATTTCTGTCAAATTAGGCCGAAACAATGATTTCAACCCACAATGAGCTTTCATCTAATTTCAGGATGGTCATTTCGAGCTAATTGATAATTCAATATATTTTCAGGAAGCTGTATCAAGACTATTCTCCACCTGAGTCTCTATGAAAGGCCAGAATTTTGATGATGAAAAACCAAAAAACACCATCGAAAGAAAGAAGCAAAGTGATTTACTGCTGAAATCCCTACTTCCATCTCAATTCAGAAAGAATTTCTAGAGTAATACAAATCAAAAAGGATGTTAAAAAACAATCCATTTCCTGTAGTAGAAACAGTACCTTCATTTCGCTTCTTCAAGTAATTTCTGAGAAGAGCGACGTTCTCTTCCTTGATTAATCTTGTTCTAATATCATGTAAAGTCTCAGCAACGTTACTGAAGCGGAAGTGCGTGTTCTGAGAGCAAATTAGAGAATTCCTTCTCCTTCTTCTTCTTTTGTAAAGCATTTGAACCTTATCGATACTACAAAACGCCTTCTTGTTGTCAGTAACTTTATTCTCTTCTATCCTGAAAGATCCACGAATCGAAAAAGGCTTGCTCGCTCTTCCATTGCCACGGCCGCGACATTCGATCCCAGAAACGGGCAAGCGATCTCTTACGAAGCCCGTTTCCGAAAGGAGAAAGGAGGGGAGCGAGGACATGATGCTCGGAGAGAGGAGGCGGAGGCGTACATGAATCGAGCGTTTTCTTCGTTCTCAGCTATGTGCGGATTGCGGCGATGCCCGTGAAAGCTTCGATCGGCGGCGCGAGAGAGGGAAAAGGCAGCAACAGTCAGCCCGACGATGCTTCGCGACGCCGACGTCGACGTCTGTTGTAGCTATGGCGTGAGACAGACAGACGGATTACGAGGCCAAGGAGAAAGAAAGAAAGAAAGAAAGAAATATTAACGTTTTTACGATCGATGAAGATTCTCGACACAAGTTTATATCTTGTCATGATGTTACTAATGGTATATATAGATAACGATTTATAAAGATTGTCGACACAAGTTTATATCTTGCCGTGTTACTGATGGTATATAGATCACGATTTTTATCTTTGGCGTTAAAAAAGATGTATAGATAACGATTCACGATTGTGGAAGTTATTATCTGAAAATGTTTCGTCATCGTTTTTAATGGGTTTTTATTTATTGAAGGTGATATAGTTTTTACCAATGCTAGCGTATAAGGTTAGTGTCTGATTCTCCGAGGTACTTGGGCATGTGGTATATATTTTGGAACTTGCGGAATGGTTTTCTATTTGATGGGGACTTTCTTGAGTATCTCAAGATATATTGTAAGATAAGAGGACAGTTGATTCGACAACTTTCACAGTTTATGTTGTATGAGAACTTTATCTCCATACAAAGATGAATTAGATTTATGTCGTTTTGTATTGCAGCACCTTAAAAAGTTACCCTTACCACATCGCTACTTTTGAAGCAGTTTTGATAACATCTTTCACAACTGTGTTGTATGGGAACTTTGTCCCTAGACGAAGATGAATTAGATTAATGTCGTTTTGTATTGCAGCACCTTAGAAGGTTGCCTTTGCGCTACTTTTGAAACAGTTTTGATAACAGCTTTCACAGTTATGTTGTATGAGAAACTTTGTCCCCAAACGAAGATGAATTAGGTTGATGTCGTTTTGTATTGAAGCACCTCAAAAGCTTGCCCTTGCCACATCTTTGCTTTTGAAGCAATTTTGATAGCAAAAAGGTTTTTTTTATTGTCATTTTGTTTGAATATATCGTACATTTACGAGAAAAAAAGATTATACTCAATCTTCACTATTTACAAAACTCAAGCCCTTCCATTTTCATTATTTACAAAAGTACCCTCTTTTAAAACACCCATAGTCTTTTTATTAGCAAAACTACCCTCTTTTAAACACTCGTGAACTACCCTTCTCTACTTATGTCATTTGAGATAAGCATATAGAATGGATGCTCCAAAGGGTGTCGGGATCTCTCATCCACGCATGATCCGCCAAATTCTTGTATTAATTTGAACATACTACAACACGTGAATCGCATACGTAGATGCGGAATCTGTACCTCGAACTAGAGAAAAGGAAAGTTAAAAAAAAAAAAAAAAAAGAGCAGCTCTAGAACGATCGATTCAAAGGCTTGCAAGCAGCAAGACATTGGTCATGGAGCAGACACGGAGGGCGGGCACCATGCGACGGACGGATTCATGCATGTTACGGTTCACGGGGCGGCGTCTTTCTTCTTCGGAGGGGAAGAAGAGTAATAAGCCCACGTTGCGAAGCAAGATACGACCAGAACGCCTGCCAATACAAACGGGTAAGCTACGGCGCCTTTGAACATGCCGCGGCCACCCTGCTGGTGGAGCGTGGAGCCGGGGTGCTGGCCCGGGGGCCGCCTCGCATCTTGCAGACCCAGCTTCTCCAGCTCCTCGCCGCTCATCTTGGTCGTGTCCACCCTCTTCTGCCATGCCGTCTCATCGGCCATATCCTCCGCTCCTCTTTGCTTCAGCGACGAGTCCGATTCGAGAGCGCTGAAAGCTGGGCTCGTCGAATCTGACGAATGAATCGAAAGATGGGCTCGTCGAGTCCGATGAAAGCGCTGAAAACTGGGCTCCGTTGAATCTGACGCTCGAATCAGAAGATGGGCTCCGTCGAATCTGGCGCGCTCGAATCAGAAGATGGGCTCCGTCGAATCTGGCGCTCGAATCAGAAGATGGGCTCGTCGAGTCCGATGAAAGCGATGAACTCAGCTCTGTCGACTTCGACTCGATGAAAGCGATGAACTCGACTCTGTCGGACTTTTGACGAACTTGGAATGAATAAGATAATGAAAGAGTTGCTGATGGTGAGGAGGAGGAGGAGGAGGAGGAGAAAGCTTGTGAAGAAGGCCTTGGGAGCTTTGACAAGCTCTTGCCAGATGGAAGAGCTGTTCTATGCGGCCTTTGAAGCTCCAGTTGATTCCTCTCCAGACGCTTTGACACTTGTATTGTTTGTTGTTGCAACCTCATACATACACGTGTTACTTCATGCAGCAAAAATAGTTCCATGGTCTTCCCCCCCCCACACACACTCCTCTTTCATAGACAAGGCTCCAGTGTCCATGTACAAACGGGGTCATTGGTGCGAACGAAACAGACAAAGCCGAGACAAACAGCGCAGAACTGCTGCGGAAATCTGCTGACTGGGTTGGGTGTTAGGGATTTCTGATACGATTGCGATTCCACGCCGGAACTCGAGCTCGAGGAAGGATCTGCTCACACCGACGACTTTCCGCTTCCCTGGCCCAGATCACATGGATCACAGGATCCGGAAGCTGAATTGCCCGTCTCAGAACAACGCTACGAGTCCGTCACAATTGATATAATCTTCTAAAGCTTTGCAAGGAAGGATTGTGCTGCAGAGTTGGTTGGTTTCCACCCATCCACTCAATCACACATACATGCATGCATGCATGAATGCACCATCTATCCATCCATCCATCCACCCATCCATTCAATCAATCAATCAGCCATACACACATGCATACATACATACATACCCACGCACGCACGCATACATACGTGCACACACATTCACACACGCACACATACATACATGCATCCATATCTACGTGCAAGCACAAGCACGCACACACACACACACACATACATACGCACCCATGCGTACATGCACACACATACATACATACATACATACATACATACATACGGACACATGCATGCATCCATTAGTACATGCGCGCGCACATACATACATGCACGCACATGCATGCAATGCATGCACCCATGCCTACACGCACACATACATACATGCACGCGCATGCATGCATGCATCCATGCGTACATGCACACACACGCACACATGCAGATGGACACATGTGTGCACCCATTAGCACATGCGCGCACATAGACATACATACATGCATGCATGCATCCAGCGCACGTGCGCGCACACATACAGACATACGCATGCACGCATGCACCCATGCGTACATGCACGCACGCACACATACATACATACGCACGCATGCACGCATTCATGCGTACATGCACATGCATGCATGCGTACATGCACATGCATGCATGCATCCATGCGTACACGCACGCACACATACATCATCCACTATCCTCAGATTTGGAGAGAAGGGAATCAGAAGCGAAGCATCGCCATGGCATCTCACCATCGCCGGCGTCTTCGTCTTCGTCTTCGTCTTCGTCTCCGTCTTCGTCTTCGTCTCCATCGCCAGCAGCAGCAGCAGCAGCAGCAGCAGCAGCGGTAGAGGAAGACAAGCATCAAAGGCTGTAGCGATGGCGATTCGTGCTTCTTTCAGGGCCGTGGCTTCTGCCGACACACCATCCTCCTCCTCCTCCTCAGGTATTCTTCTCTCTCCACCCATCCCAGCCCCACGCCGTCGTCACAAGACGAGGTTCCCCGCAAGCACCTGCCCCTTCCTTGCCCTCAAGGCTGCGTGGTCCACTACTACATCGCCGCGCCATCGCTGCATTCGCACGCTCCCCAAGGCCAGGGCCCCATTACCCTCGCGGATCTTCGCCGCAGATCCTGGCAACCACAAGGATCGCACCCGGAGAATCTCCTCCGGCGAGAGCTCGGGTGACCTGGGAGCAGGGCCTAGCGCTGAGACGAGCGTGGGGGAAAGCCCCGATTCTCGAGAGCCCGGGGAGGGGAAACGTGGCGCAGCGCAAGGCGGCGCGGAGGATGAGGCGAGCAGCAGCCCGGCAGATGTGGAGGGGAACCTGAAATCCTCCTATGCACAGGAGGCTGAAGGAAGCCCTAAATCGTCGCACGATGCGGATACGGATACGGACAGAGGAAGCTCGATTCAGGCGCAGAAGCCGAAGCAGCTTCTTCCGCTCGCAGGGAAGTGGAATCCTCCGGCATATCTATGGAGAACATTGGCTGCGCTGATGGTCGGAGGCCAGGTCGTGGTGCGGATCTTGCAAGGGAGGGTTCATCTGAGGAACACATTGCAGCAGCTGGAGGCAGTTGGGCCAAGGTCATTGGGGGTGTGTCTCCTGACAGCATCGTTCGTGGGGATGGCTTTTACGATACAATTCGTGCGCGAATTCGCGCGCTTAGGCTTGACGAGAGCAGTAGGGGGGGTATTGTCTCTGGCATTGTCCAGGGAGCTCTCGCCAGTGGTCACTGCGATCGTCGTCGCTGGTCGCGTCGGATCTGCATTCGCTGCGGAGCTCGGCACCATGCAAGTTTCGGAGCAAACCGACACCTTAAGAGTTCTCCGAACTGACCCCATCGACTACCTCGTCACCCCCCGAGTCATCGCTTGCAGCCTTGCCCTGCCCATACTCACCCTCGTCAGCTTCACCGTCGGCATGGCGGCTAGCGTGCTCTTAGCCGAATCCGTCTACAACGTCAGCGCCAACATCATCCTCGACTCCGCCAGGAAGGCTTTGCAGCCTTGGGATTTCATCAGTACGATGACGAAGTCGATGGTTTTCGGGGGGATCATATCGGTTGTTAGCTGTGCTTGGGGTGTCACTACCTTAGGGGGCGCGAAGGGAGTCGGCGAATCCACCACCTCGGCTGTGGTTATATCGTTGGTGTGGATCTTCATCGCCGATTTCTTGCTGTCCTGGTGTTTCTTCCACGGTGCCGGCGATGCTCTCAAACGGATGGGTTGAAAATGGA
>JBBBWG010026901.1:0-24413 GCA_037176905.1 Azolla pinnata | reverse complement strand
AAAAGGGACAGTGTTTCATTTACGTAATATATCTATCTATCTATCTATCTATCTATCTATCTATCTATCTATCTATCACAGACACACATATACTATCTTATGTTGCCTGTAATCAGAATGAATGGGTTACTTACAAAGACATAAAGGCAAAATCTGTGTGCTGCAGGGTTATCTTGATGATGGTGCACCTCTTGCTAACCTGCAACTAGGTGGCCACATGCTGGAGGGCTTAGGTAGATTGTTTGATTCATATATCAAACTTCTTATGTTGGCGGTGCCTGGTCCAGTGGATGAAGGTTTGGGGGATGAGATGGGCCAGATATCAGTAAGATCGGCAGAATCTGAAGAGCAGCAGTTAGGACTTTTGGCAAATGCTTCATCACTCGCAGAAGAGATCTTGCCACGTGCAGTAGCAAAATTACTAGAAGCACAATCAATCGGCAATAATGAAGAGCTTTCTAAAAAAGGTTTAGAAAAACCAATGAAGGAGTGGAAACGACGTTTGCATCGCATGGCTGATCAACTACGTGACTACTATTGTAGACAGCAAGTTGTGCATCTCATTTTTCCAGAAGATGGAGAATCAAATTTTAGTTTTTATTCATACCTGGAACTTGATACTAATGGTGTTAGCTTAGAGCCCTTGCCATCCCAACTCTTTCAGGTATTTATTATTCTTTTTGTATGCATGCCCTATAATAACCAGTGATGATTGATGTATGAAAAAGAATTTCATTGTGCATGTATTTATTGTCTCACATTGGGCATTGATGCAGCAACTATTCTTCAAATTGTGCAAGTTGAACCACGTAGCAGCTGATGTTTTGGCTGGCAGGGATCGAATGATAGTAGTGCTTCTTATGAAGTTTGTAGAAACATTTGTAGTATTCATTTCCAATGATCAGTTTTTCTGGGAAGAAATGGAAAATGGTGAAAAATGTTTAGGGAAAATGGGTTTGCAACAAGTATGTATAGCAAAATTATAATAACTCATGTATTTTGTATTTTTGGATATCCGTACTTAACATGTGGGATAACTGCTTGTTTTCTGGACATCAGTTTCTGCTTGATATGCAGTTCGTTCTTCAGGCAGCTTCTTATGGCAAGTATCTGAATCGTCTTACTCGAACTGTTGCTGGTGACATCATTAATAGAGCAATTGATGCATTTAGCACGACTGGGATTGATCCATATGAGTAAGGCCTTTAAAATGTTATTTATCAAGTAGAATCTGAAGCAGGAATGAATGTTGAAGTTCTTTTCTACTTTGTGGAACAGTGTCTTGCCAGAGAATGATTGGTTTGTCACCGCTGCACAAGATTCTGTGCGTAGATTGCTAGAAGTCTCTAGAGAAGACCCTGGAAGTCCAACGGCTTCTGTATCAGCTCAATCACTCTCCTCTACCCGTTCGCATGGAAGCCCTTGATGAACTTGGGTAGGATGTGTTTGCATTAATTTTTACATACAAAATCTGAGATACTCCTGGATTGCGTTTTTGTCAGAATATCCCTTGCCTTTTGTGAGGTTACACAAGAATCCTAGCTGGTGCTGTATTGTTATTGCAATTTCTGAAAAGTTGGGGATATTCTGGTGAATGCCAACAGAAAGGTATTTCAGATAGATGGTAAAGTTTATCTCCACAATAATATCTAATCATCTTGACTCTTCAGTATTTGCAATAAACAAACGTATAGCAAATGAAATCCTCTTCCAAACAACGGATTGAGTTTACCGATCATTTTTCACTGCTGGATGCTGAGGTATGTGAATCTTCTTCCTTCTTTCTTTATATGTCAGCAATATAAAATCTTTTAAATACATAAGAGAATGGAATGGAAACAGTAAATACTATCATTTGTAGAAGCAAGGAAATCTGTAAAGAAGTCTTTCTACAGTATTGCATGAGCAGTCATCTCATCATTATTGCAACATTAACATTTACACCATTAGAATATCACTTTTAGAAGTTGTAACAGCTGATAGCGGTAATATTCCAGTGCCAAACTTTAGGGATGTATGGCATTAGTAAAGTCCGCCAAATCGTGGCACCGCACCAAAAAACTGAAATTCTTGAAGACAGAAAGGTATATTTGGTAGATGTATTGTGGAGAGGGAGATGTGAATCAGGCCTTTCAAATATTGTATTTTCTCTTATGTTTGATGGTGTCTAAAGGCATTGGGTTATCTGCAAACAGTTTGGCTTAATTGGCTATCGACCTTTAACAACACCTTGTATACTCCATTTATTGAAATCTGAGTTCGTTTAGAGTTTTGAGCTGCAAAAGTCTGGGTGAATAAAACAAGCCTGCTCTTGCCTAGTTGGTAACAAATGTTAAAGATGAAGAAAAAGGAGCACATTAAACTGGGTATGCTATATGCTGGAAAAGAATGGAACTGGATATATTCCTCAAATTGACGAAATACGATTTCCCAAAAAATCTTTTATCTATGAAAGAAATACATCTCGTAGACGACACAGTAGAAAAAAGAACTGTGAATATTTAAAATTCTGTAGATTTTTTTTTTGTTTATCTCATCGCAAAAGTTACAAAATGTACATCAACATAACTACTGAAAGTTTTTGAATTGTGTTGGGAATCATTCTTGCAGGTAATTGAGGTTTTTTATGAAATCATCTCCGATCACTTTGTGATCTGAAGGATAAGGGTGGAGTGGGAGCACTGTACTATACTTGTATCTTGCATCATCTTTAACAGTATGTATTTTGTTTCTTTTGGGGTTCCCAACTTCACAGGCCATTAACGTGTAAATTCTTTGCCCTATATTTTTGGAGGGGTGTCATCTGTAATGATATACGTTTTGGTTCATCAAGGCAGATGGAGAGCCAACCATTGTTTGTGAGGTCTAGACAACTCAATAATGTTAGTTAAATCGAGGGTAACCGAGTCGAAGCTTAAAAACATGTCAGTGTTTGTGTAAGATTTCACTAAGAGGTAGTTCTCAATATAAGAATACAATTCTTTAACATTTGCAGGTGGAGAGGATTTTGTTTCTCTTGGACATTTGCATTCTTACTCTTTTGATGCAGATATATATACATGCTTTGCTGGTTAGCAGTTGGCCATCACTTCTCTGATCTTTACCAGCCTCTAGGTTCCACGAGTCCCTTTGGTTGAGCCCAGTTGTTTTTTATCTAACCTTATCTATGGAGCATTGGTGCTTGTGTGCAAAATGGAAGGTATATCTCACATAAGGAAGGCAAGATGTGAGAAATTGAGGGAAATGCCGCGATTTTTGGTTACCCTGTCGTAAGGTAGATCAATTCCGGATTGGCATGTTTTTCTTCTGCTTGTTCAATACATGTACTATTATATTATTACAGAGGTAGGTTTTGCTCTTCCAGAATTAGTTGTACATCTGCCCAATTTGAGGGCACGAGTAGTAGGAAAGCTCTTTATCGCCGCATAAGGTAGTGTTCTATACTGCTCTTGTAGTCCCTTGTTTAGATGATATTGCCCATCTAGGGAGTCCAGACAGATGCTTACGTAACGGGGACCGATGTCTGAACAAATTGTGGATTATAACGATCTTCTTACTAAGTATGCCTCTTCTGCTACGATGAAAGAAACCGACATCTTCAGTCGGTTTTCGATCGATCAGGCCCCTTCTCCAACCCTCTCTAAAACAACACGATGATGCTGAGCTAGCAAATCTGAGCAGTACTGCGAAATTCGATGCAACAAATCGAGGATTCTAGCGATCTTCTAACAAAGTATGCCTCTTCTGCTACGATGAAAGAAACCGACATCTTCAGCCGGTTTTCGATCGATCGGGCCCCTTCTCCAGCCCTCTCTACATCAGCACGATGATGCTGCGCTAGCAAATCCGAGCAGACTGCGAAATTCGATGCTTTTCTCTAGCCCTCACCAGTAGCGACTTACTTCTGTTGGGAGGAAATCTCCAGAAGACACTTAGAATTCACACAAATACACATCTATGTACATACATGCACACGCACACATACCTTCCCATACGTATACATAGTCATGTACGTGTACGTAGACTTTTTCCATACAGATACGGATACGTATATATACATTTCACCCCCTCCGAAGAGGAGAGTGTGTGTTATGTACATAGAAGAAGTTCAGAAGAAATTCGATCCTTTCCTTCTTTTCCATTCCCATGGTCAAGCCATGAACGCGCTCTACCTGCTGCTCCCGATCTTCCTCCGCTGCTGCTGCTTCGCCGCCTCTGCTTCTTCTCCTTCTCCGTCTCCGTCTTCTTCCCCTTCCACCTCCCTTTCCCTCTCCGCTCCTCATCAATTGCCCTCGCCATCTCCCCCGCCACTGCCGTTGCTACTGCCGCTGTCCCCATCCCCGTCACCATCGTCCTCGTCCTCGGCATCGCCGCCTCCGCCGCCGCCGGCGCCAGCGGAAGCTTCTCAAGAAACTCACGAGTAAAACTCTTTCGAATTCCCTAATTGCTTTGGCCTCTCGTGTTTCTCCCGTTATTCTCCCCGTTTCTCTCGGATAGATGTTGGCTTACTCTTTCGTTTTGTCCCGTTCTGTGATGTATGACGCTAGGTGTTGACTTACTCCTCGTTTCTATGAATTTAACCTTGAGTATGCAGTTTGACGGTGTCGAATTGCTCTCCTTTTCTACTCTTTAGCTTTATACTTGATTCTATATGCAAGATTACTCACCGTTTCTGTCATTTTAACTTTGGATATGGAAGCTATAGATGCCACATCCTTTCCGTGTTGACTGGTTTTTGTGAATTTGGGGTAACTGAATGTTGGATTCTTTGCTTTTTGAAGTTCCTGTGCTGCATCAGTATATAACACATGAACTTGATAGGCGTATATGACACATGAAATTGACAGGCATGGCAAAGTATATACTGTCACTAGGAAATGCTATCCGTAGAAGAAAAAATATATATTAGAACAAAATAGAGTATGGCCCAATTTCATAGAGTTTCTAGAACCAGAATTTGTATGTTCTGAGGATTACCAAACAGGAAATATGAAGAATTTATCAAACAATGTTTTGTTTAAAGATATCGAAGTTAAAAGAAGGAATTTTGTGGCCAATAATATGGGCAAGAGGATGAACTCTTATTATGCAATTCCACAGACAATCGTAATAATCCTTACAAGAGCAAAATCTGACTGGAAGGAATAAGAACCAATTCCATTTCAAAGAGCTGGTTGAACCAGGGGTAATATATTCACCAGAAAAAGAGGAAAGATTGAGGATTGATAAAAAGAATTACTTTTCCCAAAGAAAACTAAGCTAATGAGGAGGAGTTCGTGTGGAGGCTAAGTCAAAAGGATTATATATTGAAGAAAGCATCAAAAGATACAATGGAAGGCATCATGAAGGAATTGAGAGTATGTTCTTCTTACCTCTAAGGTAGAGTAAGAAGATGTATTATGCTATCACATTCCTATTTTAATACGATCTTATGTACAACAGATAGCTGAGGTACAATCTGAATTTAACTAATGTAATTTAAGATCTTATGTACTAGTAGATATCAATTCTTATGTCTGAAGTGAGTTCAAGGTACGATCCTATTTTAATACAATCTGATGTACAACAAATAGCTGAGGTACAATCTGAACCTAAGTAATGTAATTTAAGATCTTATGTACTAGTAGATGTCAAATCCTATGTCTGAAGTGCGTTCAAGATTACATTATATGCTAATGAACTTGACATTCTTGGTTTCAATTAGACCTTATGAACTAGATATCTAAGGGACATACAATAGCATATATATTGTGCCAATGGGTGTCAAATTTCCCATCTTTAAATAAGATCTTGTGCTCTACTGTATATTTTGAGTATCAAAGAAATGTGAAGCGCATACCCAGAACCCTATACTGGTTATCCATGCTGTTCTCTTTTTTAATGAGACCTTATGATCTAGATATCTGAGGTCTACACATAAGCCTAGATGATGTGCCGGTGCTGTCATATCCCCTTTTTTAATAAGGCCTAACGTACCAGGTATCTGAATTAGATTAAGCCTGGGGGAGATAAATCATTGCTCTTAACAGGCAGGTGCCTATTTTCAGCGAATCCAGTGCCTTAGTCTTACTGTTGAAGGTCACTAACCAAGTGCTTGTTTCAAGACAGCATCCGGTTTGGATGGGCAGGATATGCGTTTCCTCTAATCAAACAACTTTCTGTTTCCTCAGGATTAGATAGGAACTGACATAAGATACTCTCCGTATGTATCTGTTCCTGTTATTGAACCATAGATATGGAACCAGGTGTTCACTACGCCATTCCTTATTCCACTTTCTGGACAGAGTTGTTGAGCCATTGGACGTTTGTTCTGATAGAATTAGTAAAGTAAAGGACCCAGTGAGAGGAGAGGAGACACTCATTATTCAGATGCTATCTCACAATTTCTATCCTTTTTATAATTTTATATCAGATATGTAACAAAATAGTCAATATTGAATTGAACAATCTTGTTTCCACACAGTTTTCAGGTTTCGCTGGAAGTTCTCTCAGATGGTGTTGTGACTGCAAGAGATGCTAAGACAAGAGAAGTTAAATGGTCCTTCTCTTCAGGGACACCACTCACTTCAGCCAATGGCTTTCTTCTAGATGCTTATAAAAAGAAAAACTCCTCGACAGGGATAACTAGTGATCCAGTTATAACCGATGATCAGTTCATCTTTTGTGATACTGATTGGAAGCTTCATGTTTTTGACAAAAGCCAAGGGCTAGGGGTATGCAGACTGTATCATGGAAAATGTTTTAGATTATTTTGAACTTGACATTGTTTCCATAGTGTTTGATCTTGAAATATAGAAGGGCTCTGTCCTATAGACAATTGATAAATGATTACTTTTTGCAGGACCTTCCTGTATCAGCAGAAAAACTTGTTCAGAATACTCCTATTATTGTGAAAGGAGCACTTATGCTTGGTACGGTTACGACTTCTGTGGTGGTGCTGGATGGAAAGTCTGGTGCTACTTTACATAGGTTTGATTCAGGAAATAGTACGTTTACTGCTGAAAACTTTGAACAGAAGGATCCTTGGGATGTTTTAGGGTCTACCTATCAAGGATCAAGAAACAAAAACTCACTCTTCATATTCAGGAAAGACTACACAATCAAATCTATCGCAATGACGACAGGGACATTGCTGTGGAATGTTAGCATAGGAGAAATTTGGCTCCATCACAGCAATCCTGAGGAAATTCATGTGAATCCTGGTCGAATGCTCAGCCTACCCCAATCAACAAAGGGAGAGAGCTCAAAAGTGATTGAAGGTCGTCTAGTCCAAAGAGCCCTACCTTCTAGCTCTTCAGAAGAGAATAATCTGAAAATCCTACCTCTGGAAGATGTATCAGAACCTAACTTGCGATCTGGAATCAGTATGACGAAATTTCAGAAAATTGTTGCCATTCTCATGCCAATTTTATCCTGTGCTGTGGGAACCATCTTCTTCTGGAGGTCTCATAAAATATTGAACAAGGAAGAGAAACAGGAGGAGAAACAAGAGGAGAAACCAGTGCATAAGAAAAAGAAAGGAAGGAAGACAAAATCAAGTGCTAATGTTAGTTCTCTGGTTCCAAGCGCTGTTAGTTCTGAAATTCCAAATGGTGTTAGGTCACCAATACCTACTGTTATTAGTTCTCCGATTTGCATACAAGAGGTAGAAAATATACGGATTGAAGAAATGCCGGTTTTTCTGGGGCGGGATAGTGAAGATGAGTACTATGTTATGGATGACCTTCGTATTTCAAAGAAACATATTGGAAATGGGAGTAATGGGACCATTGTTTTTGATGGGTATATGGACAAACGAGCTGTTGCTGTTAAGAGGATGCTTGTACAGTACTATGATTTAGCTCGGAAGGAGATTGAACACTTGGTTAAAGCTGATGAACATCCTAATATTGTTCGCTACTTCTGTGTGAAGTTTGATGATCACTTTGTGTATGTTGTTCTTGAACGTTGCCGATTCAGCTTAAATGATCTTGTCCTGGGCCTGAGCTGTCAATATCTCGGAGACCATGATGGGAATGTCTTACCTGGTGGCCTTAGTAAAGAGGAGTTACAGGTGTTTGCAAAGAAGGTTGGGGATATTCAAGACTGGAGTTTATGGGATGACAAGGCATGGCCTTCAGCTCAACTCATTCAGTTTATGAGGTAATTACTTTTATCAGCTGTATTTCATGCTGAAATAAAAATATTTTTCAATGTTCATATATTTTACCAAATATTGCGCCTTAGATAGAGTTCGGTGATTAGTTTATGTTAATGCATGTTTAACCACTGATGCTTTATAAAGAGTTACGTGTTTGTATCTATATAGTTTCTGTACTGATACCCTGAATCCTATTTCTATTTGGGCATCTTAATGTATAGCTTGTTGATTTTTTTGAATCTTTTCTAGGTCTTATAGGTAAGAATCATAACATCAATGAGAGTTAGTAAGAAGCTCGACCTTAATAGACCAATATATCATTTTATGGCTCCTGAAGCTCCTGTTGTTTAAAAAATATCAATATATTAATTGGGTGCACATTCGCAGTATTGTAATTATTCTGGTGATTTACTATGTATTTTAGGGATATTGTGGAAGGGCTTTCACACCTTCATGATGTTGGTATAATACATCGTGATCTCAAGCCTCATAATGTGTTGATAAGCTGTGGGCGGAAGCCACAAGCAAAACTTTCTGACATGGGTATTAGCAAGCAGTTAGATGATGGCGTAACGTCTTTACCCTGCCAATCTGCAGGTATGGCTCATCTCATTTTAAAACTTAAGTTCAAGATTCAGTAGTTGATGCAAGTTGGAACCAGAAGTATCGGATAGTAAAAGCATTATTTTATGTATGTTATGGACTGTTGTAAGCCTTACTTTGACAAGAATTCATCTGGTGTTCAGTTTCAGGAAGTTGTGGCTGGCAAGCTCCTGAACAACTTGCGCGTGAATCCCATTCAAGGAGTTCAGATCTATTCAGTCTCGGATGTTTACTATTTTTTAGTATCAGTGGAGGGTATCATCCTTTCGGTGCACTTCGGGAACGGGATCAGAACATCTCCTGTGGCAAGATGGATCTGTTCCGAGTTGAACATGTACCAGAAGCTATGGATCTTCTGCCAATGTTACTCCACCAGGATCCAAAGAAAAGGTATTGTAACTTCACATTACAGGTTGCAATTCACAATGATGCTAGATGGAGTGAGTTCCACTCTAATTAGTAGAGAGTATCTCTGATTAGAAGAAATTTTGTTTAACAGTTATTAGTTCATTAAGTACATGTGTTATGATTGTCTTCCTTTAAGCCAGAAGCTCAGGTGTCATGCAGATCCTATCTTTCTTTGGAACCCAGAAGATTCCTACTATTTGTGAGAACGGAAGTTGTCACATGTTTGAAATATTTCTTGATAATTATTGTGATTATTGGTCTTTTTTTTTTTTTTTTTTGCAGACTCAATGTGAAGGCTGTCAGAATGCATCCGCTATTTTGGACCTCTGATATTCGCCTAAAATTTCTGTGTGATGCTAGTGATCATGTTGAACTGGACAAAGAATCGGAGTCTCCTCTTGTGATAGATCTCGAAGCACTTCAATATTCATGGGGAGAGAAACTGGATGAATCATTCAGGCAGAATATTGAGAAGTACAGAAAATATAATTTTGGTAGTGTTCGAGATCTTTTACGCGTCATTCGTAACAAGTCCAATCATTTTAGAGAACTCCCTTTAGAGGTCCAGGTATGGCATATGTCCATTACTTACAGATTTATGAATGTTTGGGACATGAATATATTTGGAAATAAATGTATGATAATTTCTGAACTTAGTTTGAGGGCAATTAAACATGCACTAACAATCTCTGATTACCTTGTAAGTAATTACATGGTCCTTCATCAGCCAGCAGTTTATAAAGCTCCTTGTGTCGATCATTGCAAGATAGTCTCCAGCCACAATTTCAAATTTTCTTAAGTTCTTTTAAGTACAAGTGTCGTGCATTAGTAATTTTTGTGGGTTACCTCATCTTGCGGTTTTCCAGCAGTAGTATTAAGAGACACACCATGTCTACTCCATCATGGGGCGTGCCAATTTTACTAAGACGTAGTAGTGACATAGTTTTGAAAAAGACATCTTTGTTGGGCGTTTTCTCAATTTATTTACATTGCTTTGGACATGTATTCCCCTGTCCCATTCATGCAATATTGATTGCAAGAATGTGATTGATATGTTATGCTGTCTTGCAGAAACTATTTGAACCGTTCCCGGAAGGTTTTGAGATGTACTTCCGCAGAAGGTTCCCGAAATTATCGCTCCATGTTTTCAGAATTGTTGAAAGGCATTGCAGAGATGAGGATGCGTTCAAGAACTATTTCTCATACGCGCATTTTATGTCCACATTCGGAAGGCCATACCAAACATGATACTGGAAGATCAAAAGGATTTTCACCATGTTTGCAGCTCTAACACGGTTCTGACAGGAAAGGAATGCACAGTGTATTCATCATCAGGTTTAATGCATAAGAAGAAAATTTTGGGGAGGATTGTTCAAAGCACGTGTTGTGGCTAGCTACTCCGATGTTGCAGCTTCGATTGACGTCTAGACCCCTTGTGTGATCATTTCGATCATCCTTTTCTATATTGTTGTATCCTGAAAAATGACATATCAACTGCTTGTTCATATGGATGCAGATCATGTACATACTTTCTACATCTGTATTCGTGTATTCTTTATTCTCCTTCACCTGTAGCATTAAAATTAGGACAAGCTATTGACTTGACTTTGTGGAGTATTTGCCTAGAATTTGTGATTCTTCAGCTTCTTAGTCTGATGGTTAAAATCTCCAGCCACATTTTTAAAAAAGCTCGAGTGGAGTCATTGTTCTTTTGTTTTAATCACGTGGTTCTTATCCCTGTCTAATACATGTGATTATACCATGGACTTGCTGAATGTTTGTAATATGGTAATTGGTAATTGTCAAGAAGAGTGGTTTTCGGGAAGGAACAAATGAGATTTCTTCTGTGACCCTGGTCGAGTGAGAAGGTACTCATAGTTAGCTCCATGAGCTTTGATTCCGAGTCGTTTTAGTCTGAAACTTCTCTCGTCTTTTCTGAACTTTCCCAGTCGTTTGAAAGTTAAAGCCCAAATTACGGGCGAGTCTTGGGTCTATCTGGAAATCGCCAAAGTTGGCAGCGGAGATGGCATGCTACGGATGAGGAGGAAGGAAACGAATGAAGGAGCTTCCACTGCATTCGAGTTAATATCTTATCTGATGTAAAATGGTACATGGTTAAGCCTCGTGGTCTCGTAATGACTCGGATGGCAAGATGCTGCTGCCGATAGAACATTGCATTGCCCGAAAGCAGACTTTGGCCTACAAAAACAGGTTGTGACGAACGATGTTTCTTCTTGACTTGTAAGTTGTTTGTAGATACAGCAAACCCCATCAACTAGCTAGCCATGTATCCTCTCTATGCGTATGTATGTATGTGTGGGTATGTATGTATGTGTGCGTGTGTATGAATGTATGTATGTATGTATGTATGTATGTATGTGTGCGTGTGTATGAATGTATGTATGAATGTATGTATGTATGTATGTATGTATGTATGTATGTGTGCGTGGATGTATGTATGGCATGATATGTATGCTTGCATGTATGTATGTGTGTGTGTATGTGTTCGTGTGTGTATGTATGGCATGGTATGTATGCTTGCATGCGTGTATGTATGTATGTGTGCGTGCGTGTATGTATGGCATGGTATGTATGTATGTGTGCGTGCGTGTATGTATGGCATGGTATGTATGTATGCGTGCGTGCGTGTATGTATGGCATGGTATGTATGTGTGTGTGTCTATGTATCTGTGCGTGCGTGTATGTATGGCATGGTATGTATGCTTGCGTGTGTGTATGTATGTATGTGTGTGTGCTCGTGCGTATGTATGGCATGGTATATATGCTTGTGTGTGTGTATGTATGTATGTGTGTGTGCTCGTGTGTATGTATGGCATGGTATGTATGCATGTGTGCGTGTGTATGTATGTGTGCGTGTTTGCATGCATGTATGTGTGCGTGTGCGTATGTATGGCATGGTATGTATGCTTGCGTGTGTGTATGTATGTGTGTGCGTCTGCATGCATGCATGCATGCATGCATGCATGTATGTGGGTGATGCATGGCATGGTATGTATGCGCGCGTATGTATGTCATGGCATGTATGTGTGCGTCCGTATGGCATGGGTGCATATGTATGTATGTGTGGCATGGTATGTATGTCTCCTGCTCCTTGTCTCCTGCTCCTCGTCTCCTGCCGCGGCTCCTGCTCCTTGTACATCTAGTAAGATCACGCTCCTTTTGTTTTCAATTTCTACAAAATAGCTGGAGTCTATCGATAGGTTTCGGTCCTACCCTGCTGCTCATCACACTGTTTTCTATCCTCAATGAGCTCGTCAATTGATTCTAGTAGAGAAATCAAGGGAATGCATTTCAGCGTTCCGTCTTGTGTTTTTAATTTGCTAGGCATTGCAGCGCAGTATGCGTTTGTTTCTTTTCTGTCTACTATAGCAAACACAAACTACAGATTTGGTGTTTCCTGCTCAATATCCGCAGAATCCCTATCGTCTGAAATCTGACTGTGTGTACATGAGTGTGCCTCCCAAATTTCCAAATTTTCGAGGTCGTGGGCTTTCAGCATCGGCTGACTGATCTCGATTATTCTCTTATTACGAGTAATGATTTTTGCAATAGATTTGACGATTAGATATCTGTTGGGATGTTACCTTTTGCAGTGCTGATTAGAGCATGGACCTTCAAGTTGTTCCCGTTTCCCGTTCTAGTTGTTATAAAGTCTGATCGAAATATTTGATCAAAATGTCCTCCTTGCTACACCATTCATGGATGGATTTGAGCTAACTTTCATGAAAGCATTGTGATTTTGTGGGTCTTATGTAGGAAAGCATCTCATCACTCATGCTTTCTTGGATGAGTGACGTCTATAATATGTGCATGTAATAGGATTGGATTTCATCCCGTTCATACAAGCTTCATAGAAAGTAGGCATGTTCTCCTAGATGATGGTGCAGAAAATTCTTTTTATCTTTGGCTTTCAATTATGATCCACTTCACTTTTTAAGTTTGTTGAAGTACAACAACTTCCAGCAGCCGCAACTCCAATAGGGTTGAGTTTCAGATCTTGTTGTGAGCTGTGGCCAAGTAGCAGATGGATCCGAATTCTTAATCAAATGCTTCACATAATTAGTGGAACGGCTGTCCAAATTCTTCTCATTTAGACAGTTATTCCAATTGTTATGTAAATTTTAAAGCATTTAACTATGGATCACCTCAATTTCCCCCTCTTAATTTTGTATGTATAAACTGTATAGAATTCAATGTTCCAAGGTTAAATAACACTTCTGGTGTTCAATTTTCTAAGCGGAAAATATCTTTGTTGAGTCTCATAGGCCAGCTTGGCCTGCTGTAGAATCAGGGTTTGAAATATATTGCTTTGTTTTGCTCTTCTCTTTCCCCGCAGCAAACACGGCAAGTGATGGTTGCTAACAATGAAATGCAAGAAACAAATGCCAAGCTTTGGACGGTCACACAGATTCGAAGAGATTTAGGGCCCACTAATGCAAGCGGTATAGAATTCTCTCTATGTGTATGCTGTCCTTTTGGTCAGAAAAACAACAATCATCATAATTTTCCCATCACCTTGGGTTTTGTAGTGGATATATTTGCAGCAAAGATTCAACCGAAGGATGCAAATACACTCATAAGGTATTATTATCAAAATCATAGTTTCTCTACTTATCTTTTGTTAATTGAAATGCATTAGCACGAAGCTGGAATTGTGATGTTTAGCCTTGGAATTCAATTGTATAATTTAGAGCAATCATAGCAGTATTACAGATCTAGTTTGTTGATGGCTTGGTCGCAAGTTCACTATGAACTATTGTAATCTCTAGAAACATTTTCTCCCCACTGAATTTGCAACAGGATGTCTAACTCTTGTCCGAGAAACACTTTTTGTTTCAGGTTGAAGGACTTCCTTAAGCTATTGTGTGCTGCACTTACTTTTTGATTGTATAGGAACTATATCTTTCTCCTTTAGGTTCCTTTTGTAATGATATTTACTGTTCATAATTCTGTGATTTTATTAACAATGCTTAGCTATATCAACTTTCCTAAGATCTGGATATTATTTTGGAAAAATTGAATGAAATGTACAGGAAATTAAACATTTGTGCACCTTTGCAGTCCCTCGGTCATGTGAAACGAGTTCGGAAAAGAATCCGAGAAGGTGATGTTATGATACGGTATAGAATGTTGTAGCTCTTGTTACTTTTTAATATAGTACGTTTACCTTTATTGATTTTCGAAGGATTTTGTTCTGGTACCAGATGGAGTTGAATTGTCTATCATTCTGTGTCTTGTATCTAATGCTAATACCGAATGGTGTTCCGGTGCGATACCTCCTGAGATTTCCCAACTTGTAGAAGAATACAGTTTAAAACCTTTTATTGCTGCAGTTAAGATCTTGTTTTCTACCGTATTACTCTTCGCAATACTTCACTGTGTCAAAGAATTGCTAATTGTGCTTGTTTGGTTTCTAAATCATAGGTTCCAAAGAATGAAGCAAGTTCTCGAGAAGAATGGGAGGAACAATCCGAAGTGTGGCCCACATCCTATCATCCTAATGCAGCCAAGTATGTAAAAATATTAATGCCTAAGTAGCCTGAATCTGGATGCTCTTTTCTGTCTTGCTTTTTCATGCTTCATCACTTTATATGACAATACTTGAACATGATAGTAACTGAACTTGGCAGCATGTCTTTATAAATTTATCAATATGTTGTCCGTGTTCAAGGACTTGTACGCTTTTGCAGTCACTTGAAACCAGATTTGAGGTAGCTACGCAAAACAGGAATGAGAGAAATTGATGAGAAAGTGGGATCAAATTGGCCTGTTTGCTGTTTTGTGAACGTAGAGTATGATTCAATGGACAAACACATAAAAGCTTGGTCACTCTAAAAACTTCAGATATTGATAAGTCCTGTCTACAAGTAAGTTTAAGGAAATATTGTTGTGAAACAAAGCTTTAGTTTTAAGCGAAGAGAAACGTTGAGGATTTATACTGTTTTTTTGAGCCAATGAGAAAGCCAGGAAATTGTTTTCTACTCAAAAAGTTCTGTCCAGAAATATTTTGTTTTGTGTTGGCTTTCTGTTGCATCAGTTTTTGGAAAATGTGTGGAACCTTCTGTGTTTTACAGAGCTCACGAATGCATTATGTTCAACTCATAGGGCAGCTATGCAGAGAGGAGAGCTTGGGTACCATTCTGAAAATGTGAACATGAAATGATGAGAGATCTGCTGAGAATCCCATCCAGAAGCAAAGTACATTCACAAAGCTATCCCACAATGGGCTTGACACTGTGCTTTTTATGAGTGCAGTGTACATCAACTGGCGATAAACTTTTCCTATGATGAAGAGAGTAAGATATGCAGATTTATGCAAGCTGCCATCAAGCAGTCACAGCTTGCAGCAAATGCTGGTCAGGTCAGTATTATTTATCTTGTGTTTTAATGTATCTGGGTATTCTAGCTTGTCTTTCTCCTTGTAAGCATGTGATGAACGAAAATCTCTTGGGGTAAATGCCAAAAAGCAAATTGGTAGCAGAAGCACCTGTATGACTACAACAGTGATTTGTAGAGGACTATGGACTCTTTTTTTCTGTTGTTTACAAGTAATATATTGAATCTGAATGTTTGTGTGTTTTTGTGGTTCAATGGAAGTGATGGTTTTTTATGTTTGTATTTTATTGTATCGATAGTTGAAGCCATAGAATACTAAAAATATAGACTTTATACATCAAATTACATGGCCTATACTTTTGTAATTAACAGCCATGATTTTATCTTGTGGATGATGAAGAAAGCAGGGATTTTCAAAATGCAAATAATGTTAGATCTAAGCATAATCATCCATTTTGTTTTTGTATGGCAGTTCTCAAACGGCGCAATTGTTGTCGATCCTTCCACAGATGAGATTATTTCAAGCGGTCATGATGAGACTGGTCGATGGATTGCTACAGTATCTCCCTCACATCGCGTTGAGAATGTAATGACAATTAGGGTCATTTCTTATTTATTGATCTATTCAAGATGCCTTTTTTATATCAGGGACCTTTCCTCGATTTCTTCCGAATGTTACAATGTGTCAATACGATGTGAAATTTGGCAGGACAGCTACAGAAAGGATGTACGTGTTTGGCACCCATTAAGACATGCTGTAATGGTTGCTATTGAAAGGGCATCGAAGTGGAATACGTGTGAAATGCGAGATGAAGGCCCAGAATACAGCAGTTGGAACTCAAAACGGCCACGAATAAACGAGAGCAATGTAAGGATTCATTAGATCATGTCTAAATGCGCTTCCTTTAGAGGAGATGCTAATGCATTTATAGGACGCATTCAGAAGAAATTGTCACCAATGATGTTTTATTACATTGGCAAAGATATTGTGGCATTTCTATTCCTGCAAATACCAATGAAATGTGCTAGAGCATTGTTGCCATAACTTGATCCATTGTGTTTTTTTGACAGGATTCTTTGGAGTCTGGAGGAAGTGCAAATCAACAATACCTTTGCACTGGCTTTGATGCTTACATTGTTCGGGAACCCTGTTCGATGTCCGGCGAAACCCTAAACCCCCAAACCCTAATTTCGTCTCTCGCTTCCGATTCTTTCTGGCTTTTGACATTACAATTTCATTCGTTTTGGCAGGTGCGCCATGGCGTTGCTGCATCAAAGATTCCGCCGTGTCTTCTATGGAATACCCAATCGTAGCATAGGAGCTCTAGGTGGATCGCAGATGCTGCATGAGAGGAAGGGACTAAACCATCACTACACCGTTTTTAGGGTTTCGTTGAACGAAGAAGACATTCTGTAACAACATTCCGAGATTCGGATTCCTGCGATCAACATCCTGTCCATTTGCTTGTGCAAATGTGGTGAAGCTGTTGGTATAGACAGCCATCATGCATGTAGCCTCTTGAATATGTTGGCTAAATGATGATGGGTGTCAGCATTCATGCTTTCACCTTCAATTTTGATGGCACATCCTCGATTAATGATCTTCGTTTGCTGTAACAATCGAGCTTCGAGTAATATTAACGTATTTCCATTTCATCGTCAATCACAAGACTTTGCTGCATTGTGTTGACTACAAAACTTTGATGTTTTTGTCTATTCTTCTTCTTGGTGTTGAAGGATCTAATTGGTGGGTCTTACTCTTATTTAGTTTAGAGCCTCTCCACAAGCCAATTGAATATCATGGATTGTTTCGAGCAATCAGAGCATCTCCACAAGACAATTGAATATCATGGATTGTTTCGAGCAATTAGAGCATCTCCACAAGACAATTGAATATCATGGATTCAAATTCGTTGGTAGATCATCTTGCTTCCTATTCCTTGAGTATTAGCTTTTGATTTGGATTTATAGATCGTTTGACGATCCCATTCCGCCAGTATTGGTGTCTAATACAGATTTAGGTTTCATGAGAAGATTGCACTTTCTTTACCATCCAAGCACCTCCACAAGCCAATTGAATATCGTGTTCAATCCAAATTCAGATTCATTGGTAGATCGGTTGACGTCTATCTCACTTCCTATTCCTTGGATATTTAGCGTGGGATAGGGATTCAAATTCACAAGAAGGTCATTTGATGTCAATCTCACTTCCCATTCCTTGAGTATTGTGTTCGATATGGATTCAAATTCATCAGAAAGATTGATTGGCATCGATCTTGCTTACAATTCCTCAAGTATCACACATGTAGATTTTGATGCACCGGCATTGCAGTCGAGACAACTTCAAATTTATTTGTGTTGCGTTTGATACATATTCAGATTCATCAATCAGACTCCCCAAATTCCTCGAGTGTCAGTCAGATTCTGATCCTGACTCATCAAGCTAGCGGCCGGCACGACATCGATCTCGCTTCAGATTTGGATTTAGATTTAGATTCAGATGCAAAAGAGATCAATCGGAGTCCCCTCATCCCTCGAGCGTCGCTTGGATTCAGGAGCAGACTCGTCGTGCTAGCAGACAACATCAATCTCACCTCGGTTTCAGATTCAGATTCAGATGTAGAAGAGATCAACCGGAGTCCCCGAGCGCTGCTTAGATTCGGATGTAGACTCGTGGTGCCAGCAAACAACACCAATTTCACTTTACATTCAGATTCAGATTCAAACGAGATCAATCGGAGTCCCCTCATTCCTCGAGCGTCGTTTAGATTCAAGCGCAAAACCCTTCGTGCTAGCAAACACCATCAATTCTCACATCAGATTCACGTTCGGATGCAGATGCAGATGCAGATGCAGAGGAGGAGGAGATCGATCGGAGTCCCCTTATTCCTCGAACGTCACTCGAAGTCAGATGCAGACTCGTCACGGGAGCAAACAAGATGGATTCTCACTTCAGATTCAAGATTCAAGATTCAGATTCAAGATTCAGATTCAGATTCAAGATTCAAGATTAAGATTCAGATTCAGATTCAACATGCTGATACCAAGGGAATGAGAGCCATTGAGTTTTGTGTAATTGCCCAAAATGCCCTTCGTTTCAGAACAGGCACATCTCTTCTTCTTCTTTCTTTCTTCTTCTTCTTCTTCCTTCTTCCTTCTTCTTCTTCTTCGTCTTCTTCGTCTTCTTCCTTCTTCTTCGTTGGCTATGGCGATCGATCCCTTCGCAGATCGGTCTTCTCTGAGCGCTCCCCCTTGAAGAATCCTCTTCCCTTTCCCCTTCCCCTTCCCCTCATGGCCGCTCGCCGATCCTTCTGCGCTTTCCTTCGTCTCTCCCTCAAGCGTGACGCCTCTTCTTCTTCTTCTTCTTCTTCTTCTTCTTCTTCTCCATCCCGATCTCTTGTCTCCCTGGAACGATCAAGCTCCGTGCATACCTCGTGCGTGGCAGCTTCCCATCTCTCCCGGGATCTCTCTGCGTTTCGTAGGCTCTCTAGGCCTTTTTCTTCTTCCTTTTCTCCTCCTCCTCCTCCTCCTCCTCCTGCTTCTTCCTCTCCATTTTCGTGTAGTGAAGATGAAGCAAAGTACGAGAAAGACACGCTGAAGTGGGAGATGGAACTTATGCAGAAACAACCATCGCCATCGCCATCGCCAACACTGTCACCATCGTCTCCCCAGCACGCTGTTATGCCGAAGCAAGATTATGATGTGGAGAACTGTTCAGATGAATCTACTTCCTCAGAACCTGCACCTTTCGGAGAACCTACGGATATCTACATCCCTGTCAAAGCCTTCTTCATCTCCCGCAGGTTTGTGCTGCGGTTCTTATTATCTCTGTTTCTGTGCTGAAAATGCAGCTTTTGCCTCTAGCTCTTTGTAACACACCGCCATTTTCGGGAAAGCTTGTTTCTGTTTTCTTAGTTCCATAACTTTTTCACAGACGTTTGTTTCTATACTCGCGTAATGCGAGGCTGCTTTCCTTTCATGGTTTCTGCTGTTTCTCTCCTCTATTTTCTTCTGATGCATCTTATGCCTAAAGTCTACTCAAAGCTCTTATTGAACCCTAACATTCTTTTAATGGAAGTTATGCATGCCAAAACTTGCGAATTTAATGTTAGCTCTAATGGAAGCCTTAGCATTTTTTCAAATGACCAGAATAAACCTTAAAGGATTGCAAGAAATTGAGCAGTTTTTAGGAACTATTGCCTCACGCAATCATCTTATCTTGAAGTGGAAAGATCGGCCTCCAGGGTGTCCACCCATGACCGGAAGACTTGTAAGCATGTGTATATGCATGCATGATATATATGTATATGCATATGTATGATATATTTACATATATTCCATCTTCTCATATGAAGCCACTCGCTCTTCAAAAGAGAGAGAATTGAATTTTTTTGCTTTGCTCTTCTAGGATATGCAGGGAATGACAACGTGGAGCTCCACACGTTACATTGTGGTTTTCAGCTATGGATCTGTTGTGCTCTTCAACTTCGGAGAGAATGAAGAATTTGACTGTCTTGATGTCATAAGAAGGCATTGCTCAGAGCAATATGATGATGAAGAAGCAAAAAGGGATGGTGAGTCTTATAAGTAAACAATCGTTTTATGATTCGAGTTAAGAACATACTGTTAAACTTTATATCATAATAAGCAAAAACTTGAAAAAAGGTACTGGGTAGAGCAATCTGTTCCATTTGATCACTCCCAAGCTATGATTGACATATAATTGACCTACAACGAACGTCCCATACTGCTGGATATTATCTAGACTTGAACCTTGGAAGAAGTTACACATGATTCTTGTGATGAAAGCCTTGTTCACATCCCTGGTATCTCAGGATTTCAGCGTAACAGCATAATGTGTGTTATGAGGGTAGCATGGCTTCATATTTATGTATTTTCCTAGGCTTGAATAGGGGTGCTTTTTGAAAAGATTCTCCATTCATTGGTTGCTAAGTTCATGTACCATGTGTCATTCTCTATCCAATCCAAAAAGTCTGAAACTTATAAATTAAACCTTCGCTGATGCATTTAAATATTAGTGTTCTATCAACATCCACATTATGTGTAAATAACATGCAAGCCACATTAAGAATTCCTTTGAGACTTTTGCTAATGAAGTGTGCTATATTTGTGTCTTTGTTGGATGCCATGCATAAAAGCTTGACAGTGGTTTGACACAATATTAACATCTTTCATGGTTTCCGTGCTTGGTAGCTGGATTGTAGTGTCAGATTGGAGATTAGTTTCAAATGTTCTGTTTGTTGTGGTCTTCTTATATATATATATATATATATATATATGAAATACGGTGCGTATAAAGGAAATTGGTGGTTTGGTTTTAATTCTTCATTGAAAAGGAGAAATCTAACTTTTGAAACATGCACTAATTTTTATTACAGCTTAACACTTAGTTTCATTATTTCTATTAATTTTCTGAAATGCAAGAAGACAGAAACCGCAATGTTCTTAAAAAAAGACTTACAAAAGCAAGACCCGCCTTTTATCAGAAGGCCGAGAATAGGTATGATGAGATGAAACATAACATAAAATTTTGTGGGCACTCTAACATAAACATAAGGAATTTTCTGTTATAGTTTAACCCCAAGAATTGTAACGTTTCCTCCTTCGATGGAAACAAAACAATCCACAAACATTAATGTATTAATTTTTTATCTCCCAAGTGTATATGTGCAACTTAGTATATATGTGTTACCCTCTTCGTTCTATATATTTTTTCTATTTCAAATGCATTTCTCAGGTAGGCAATGAATATACTTCTCAAATTTTACAGTACTGTTGCGTGCATGCAGACTTCGACATTATTATTCGCCCAACTCTGGAAAAATGGTGTCAGGGAGGTGTCGACAAAGTTTTGCTGAGGAAACTGAACACAGACAATATTCGTATTGTTTCTAGTATTCTTGGTCAAAGCATTGCTCTGGATCATTATGGAAGGAAGGTGTGTAGTCTGCCTTGTTTACAATGTCGTTTAGGAATCTTGGGTACATATCCACTGTAATGTTAATGTTTTGAAGATCTAGGCAATGAATTCAGGTCGATGCGCTTGTGAATATATTCAGTGATCTGAATCAAAAGATGGAACAAACGGGAACATTTACAATGAAACGATCTGACTTATTCCGGGTTGTTGCTACTGCAAACACAACACTTGCAGATGTTATTTTGCGACTTGGACTTCTTGAAAGGTTATTTTTAAACTTACTATGGAATAAATGAAATCAAACCTGGCATAAACATGGTTGCACCATATTAGCTGGAACCAGGGGATTTGGATATAAAGAGGAGTTAGTAGCTGTCACAAGTCACAGGGCGAAGTGGAAGTACAAACACAAATGCACTTTTCTTTCTCATGACATAGTTAATGTGTGCAAATATGGGGATATATAACAGACATGCATTGATGCATGTTTAACCTCTCCCATGAGAAACAAAGACGAAATATTTACGAAACCCTTCTGCTAGGTCAACAATATTTTCTCTAAGGGTTTCTCTAGAATGGCTCCCCTTCTTCATAAGAATGTCAATTGAGGGATATCAATCCAATATTTCTCGTTTCTGTTTGCTTCTGTTTCATGAAGAAATAGTTTGCCATGTAATGATGATAACAAATGATAATTTAAAGTAGCTGGAAATAGGGTTTGAATTTTGACCAAGTATTGAGGAGTTTTTATTTACCCCAGAGAGAAATCATGTGTTCATCGCTATTGCTAGGGGAGCAACCATTGTCTACCAGGGATTGGATCTTGTTTAGGGTTTATAAGCAAGCTACAGCTCAATAAGCTATGTTGCAAATCAAGGCTGGAAGAGAAGAGAGGATAAAAAAGTATATTGGAATTAGAAAATTCAACCAATCAAGTGTTATGAGGTCAGTTTGATCATGGAGTAAATGATGGAGACTGAGCCCAGGGGGCCAAACTTTGAAGATGAACCTTAAACATGGCAGTATCTAGTATTTGATTCTGTATATTTCACAATCATTAGCCTCTTATGAAGCATATATTCCTCGTAAACAATCACCTCATCCTCATCTATTGAGCCCCCCTGATTGGAGATGTTGAAGGAAGTGTAGAAAAATGACAGATTACTTGTTTCTGAAGTGCAAAAAACCAAGTATACATTATCTCCTTGTACCTCTCTTTCAAAGATTGCTGAAGATCTGTCTCCTGTAATCTTTTCAGATAGTCGAGATGTCAACACATTTCATTGATAGCAGTGTATGCATTGGACGAGATAAGTTAGATAGAAAGCTGACATTGTTGCTTTGAAACCTTGTCAGGTCGGATGCAGCTTGGCGTGATGCTAATTATGCTGCTCTTTGGGAATTTCTAAGGGAGGAATATGAACTAGATGAACGTTTTGAAAGTTTTGACTTCAAATTGGAGATAATTCAGGTACCAAAAACGTTCTCACATTTAATTCTGGTAAATTTTATGTGCACGAGGGGTTTTGGCTGAAAATCGTGTGTTTGTTCCATCCCCCCACAGCATAATGTGCGGTTCTTTTTGGAGGTATTGCAAAATCGGAAATCCGATACACTTGAGTGGATCATTATTCTTCTAATTACCGGAGAGATTTGTGTCAGTCTCTATGAAATCTTGCATGGCAGTGGGGTGTTATGATGAACACACGGAACAGAACTCAATGCATTTTCTTGTTGAGGATATAGGCAATTGCCATTCATTTTTTGTTGAAGGAATAATTGAGATGAGAGATTAAGGGGGAGGGGGGTTATATTCAGCTGCTTCTTGGATTGATGCAGAGGAGTACATACTGAAACCCCCAATGATTATAATTGTAATTAGCAACTAATTTCCTCTTTTGGAACACAATGTCGACAAATAAAACAGGCCCCATAATTTTGAAGAATGTTAACAGAAAAGTTCCTAAAATCAGCCTGTGGGGGAAGATTAAACCAAATGTAACCTCACAAAAATTCAGCACTATATCAACATAAGGATCAATTGTAGTAATTTCGGATGTAATGTATTGTATACGTAAATCACAACATATCAATTGAAGAAGGTACTCGTTTGAGGATCAATTATGTCGTCATGCGATGCGAGTATCGATTTGGCACAGAGCAAGTTTGGTACGTAGTTTTACGTATTGATGCAAGGTTTTATCGCGCAAAAAAATAGCACCCAATCAATTGATTAAGACCAAATTGATTACTAAAGCTACCTGTTCCTGTTAATCGGGAAATCAATCAGTAAACAGCAGCACGCAGTAGGAATCGATTAGTAAATAGCAATAGGAAGATTCGGAATCAATGAACATGAGAAGAGAGATGGAAGCGATTAGTCAGAGAAGTATAGGATTGATCAACGCAAAGCAATCAGGAAGTCGCACTAGGAATAGAATACAATTGATTAGCGGAAATTACTCGATTTTAATCAACGCGAAGTCGCAGTAGGAATAGAAAACAATTGATTAGCGGAATCGATTGATCAACGCGAAGCAATCAGGAAGTCGCAGTAGGAATAGAATACACTTGAGTACAACGCTCGTTGATTTTATTCCCGATCGCTTCCCGCTAATTGATCCCGATCGATTCCGTAACTATGCTCGATCGACGAAAGTGAGTAATTTTAGAATCTAATCGATCGATGAACGAGTTGATTCGGTGGTAATTAGTCAATCGATGCGAGTGAATCAACTAATTAATCTGATGTTAATCGAACTCGGTGTGTCGATATGATTTGGTGCTAATCATTAACTGAGTGTTAATTTTTAAAACTATGGCGTTAATGTATAATTTGGATTAGGGTTTTTTTTTTCAATATTTCATATTATTATTGCTATTAATAATAATAATAATAATAATAACAACAACAACAAACAATAATAATAATAATAATAATAATAATAATAATAATAATAATAA
>JBBBWG010026890.1:34568-67568 GCA_037176905.1 Azolla pinnata | reverse complement strand
AACATTTCCAGTGGTACATGTGTCTTCTGTCCTTTGATCGATGAAGATGCTACACACAGGTTTATTTCTTGTCGTGTTACTCAAGGTATACGGATAGTCATATCACAGTTGTGGGAGTCACTAACCGGAAATATTTTGTCACCTTTTCGATGGGTTTTTATTGAAGCTGACAGAGTTTTTACCAACCCCAACATATAAGGTTGTGTTTGCTTACTTGAGGTACCTGGGTACGTGGTGTAGTTAGAGGTTGAGGAATGGTTTCTTGTTTGATGGGCTTTCTGGAGGATCGCAACATATACGTAGGACAAAAGGACAATTGTTTTGGCAGCTTTCACAATTATGTTGTATGGGAACTTTGTCCCCAGATGAGTTCGATTTATGTCATCTTGTAATACATCACCTTAGACGGTTAACATTGCCTTCTTTATAGCAAGGTTTTCTGTATTGTCATGTTGTTTTAATACAAATATCCAGTTATGAAAGAAAAGAAGAAGAAGAAGAAGAAGAAGAAGAAGAAGTGCAGGGGTATGGATTGTAATTATGGAAAGCTCGGAGAGCATGTGGAACATGAAGAGATCTTCTTCTTCCGTCTCTCTCTCTCTCTCTCTCTGCTTCTCTGTGTTTTCCTAACGGCATGAAACCGCCCTGCGCCCGCGCCGTGTCAACTCCCGCATTTCTTCTGCACTCAGGTATGGCTTCCAATCGTTCCCTTTTCGTGCTCGTTCATAGCCGTGGATGCATCTCTCAAGGAAAACACACATTTCGGCACCATTCGCAACATTCCACGCGCATGCATGTATTTGGCTGCGTGTGCTGTCGCACCGTAACTTCGATGTTGTTTGAATGCTTTGGCTCAGAGCTGGTACCGTAAAAACTAGAGGCAGGTGATTAGCTAAGCTGCTCACGCGAAACACAAGCTTTGTTTCTTAGGTAAATGTCTCCATGCAAAGATTTGAATTGTTACGAGCCACCGTTTACTTTTGATGTTTTCATACAAGCTACATGTTGGGTGTAGCAGTTTTGCTCATGGTGTGAACGATTTGCTTTTGATGCATCACACATACACTGAAGCCAATCTGTGGTCTAGGTCGAGGTTGGTTTGCATGATACGAAAGTTAGCCCCCATGTGTGAGTGTGCGTGTGCAAGATAAATTTTCCCCTATAATCAAAGCTTGGGGCTCACAAACTATTGGCATATGAAGAACAAGTCTTGGAAAACGTGAACAGATCACTTTTCCATGTGCTCAGCCGGATTCATGCTTCCTCTCCTTAACTTACTCCATGTCTTATCACGTTGTACAGAGAAGATGAGATCATGTTAGTGACACATAACTAACTGCCATTGCATTTGCTTTTATGGAATAGAAATATTTACTCATGTCGTTGACTACTAAGTGGCATAATAGAGAGTCCATGACGTTAACTAATGTTGCACAGGGTCGGAAGAAAACAACATCAAAATCCTTTGTTCTTTGAGAGTATGAGTGTGATTACCATAGACAAGAAGTTCTTTGAAGCATAAGAGTGTATAATTGAAACTTACAACAAACAAGATATTCGTTAACGCAAACATTTATAAAACAGTGTACAAGCACATTGGTTCACTAAAGCAAGGCCCCTTTTTATACGTAGGCTTACTAACTCTAATGACGAGGTTCACCTACAGTGCTAATTCCACAAACAACCTAATACTTATGGTAAAAGGTCGATCGGCAGTTGTTGACATTCCCAACGTTCTTAAATCACCCATCGAGTATCTTGATGTTTGTATCCACCATATTGTTATTCAGATTCTAGCAAGTTTCTTTCAACTACATGGACCACCACATAATTTGCCTCTTTCATGCTTTATTGTAGGTTCCTACCCTAATGCAGATGAATGATCAGAGAGTTTAGGGTTTAGCTATTAGTTAGCTCATATTATTTGCAGACGAATTTTCGAAGGCTTCTTATGTTCTTTATTCGGTCTCTTACTTCTGTGACCATAGCCTAGCAGATTGTGAATTAGTTCCTCTAATTGCATCTTTATAATATCAAGGGATGGTGCACGTGAAGCTCATAACTCGTCTGCTATGCGCTTGGACTTGTTTGGGACAACCGAGGTTAGCTGAACATGTTTGGCCATGTCAAAAACCTTGATAACGAGATTCTTTTGTCAGCTTTAGTTTCCGTTTCCTTTTTGCTGATGGTTTGTTGTTAGATTTACTAATCACAGGTTCAGTCATTTTAACCTTTTAAAAGACGTTAATATGACTTTCCTTTGTCTTTCCTGGAGCATCTGACAATTGGCAACTTTTTGTTGAGCATTTCCTCTCCTAACTTTTGAAATTCTATCTCATAGCAAACATTGACCAACAATTGAATTTCCCTACATGCTACTGGATTCGATAAACCAACTTGCATATGCTAAATAATTCATTCCATTTACATGATCCACGTTGTGATCTACACTATGTAAATATAACTTTAATGTCGACACTCTTGACATCATCCTAATTTGGGTCTACATGTTGTTGGGTTTGATAAACGAACTTGCATATGCTAAATGGTCCATTCTGTCTCTTGCCTCTTTAGAATAACCATTGGCTAATATCCATCATATACTTCGCAAACATAATTTTAATATCTACATTCTTGCCATAATCTTGGTTTGGGCATGTGGGGGGAAGGTATGTATTCCTCACAAGCTATCACTTGATTCCAACGTGGAACAAACGCATGGCCTTCTAGTCTGCAGTCAACCACACTTCCAATTGTGGTGTATTCTACATTCTGTTAAGGAAAACTTGCTATTAAAATACAAACACATCGTGAACCCAGTTTCTTTGACCCATCATGTGTTTTTCTCACCCTAGGGACTTTTGACCTTTAATCCTCGTCTATGTGCACCTTTTGATTACACTTTGCTGAATTCAGCTGAAATTATCCAACTTTGCATCCTTCTCATTAGCCACCTTTGTATAGAATTTGAAATATCCCTGTCTATACTGAATTGGTTAGCATGTGAATTATGTATCTATGTACTATGTGGTTATATGCTAAAAGCTATCCATTAAAATGGCTGCTGTTCAAAAATATATGGTGCCTATCAAGCAATCCTTACCGAAGCAGTTACCGTTAATGCACCGGAAAGGTTGGCAAACATCCGAGTACCTGAAAGGGCTAGTTATATATGGTAATTAATCCAATTGTGTTGCATCTGACACATCTTATACCTTTTCCTTTTTTTTGAAGGAGCAAGAGTGTGATGAGTTACAGCGATAGCAACGTTGCTCCCTTAAGCAACCATGGGGGTGTGGATGATGAATCAAACTTGTGTCAAGTTCCTTTGGCTTCTCCTTCCAAGAGACGTCTTCTGCGGTCCCATTCTACCGTCGCACATGTTGTCATGGTGGATAGGGGAAGAAATTCCTTGACGTTCGAGCAAGTTTTCATGTTTTGGTTCCAGAACAAGTTCAGCTGGTTGTTACTAACCATCCCAGCATCTATCATTGCAAAGGCAGTTGGATGGAATTGTCAGGTCTTTATTTTACGTTTTTCATTTTCATCAACTATTTGCTGAAGTTTTGTTGTTCCATGATACTGATAGGGCCTGATATGGAGGCCTGGGCATCAAACATACTGGTGTGATATGTATACCCATAGGCATGTGGTATCATAATTTTTGACATTCATATTTTAGATCAGGATAGGTTTTTGTGTTACCTACTGGATATATTTAAAGAAAAGATTGAATGAGTGAGCTGTCATCATGATTCCAAGTTACCCTATGCAACCCAAACATTGTGAAAAGAAAAACGATTAAAAGCAATACAATGGTTCCCCCTGTAAACAATATCTTCTTTATACACACTTATTATCAAAGAGAGATATATTGCTTACATAATGTATCTGGTACTTTCATGCACAGGCCTTTTTCTTTCTAATGAGTTTGATTGGCATAGTTCCGCTTGCTGAAAGGCTAGGCTATGCTACAGAGTAAGTATGCTAAGACGATTTATTCATAAATTATGTACTTGACGAATACACATTTATAGTTTTAACCTTACATGTGTATGCAGGCAACTAGCGTTTTATACGGGCCCAACATGTATGCTGTTATAGACATATGCTTTGTGTACACACTTTCAAGACATACATTACAACTTAACTTTGTTAGCCTATTTATCAACGCTCAGCTGATTATGTTTTTGAAATGTAGTGGGTGGCCTTTTGAATGCTACATTTGGAAATGCAACCGAGGTTATCATATGTTTATTTGCTCTCCAGAACGGATTGATGCGTGTAGTGCAACTCTCCCTCCTTGGGTCAATCTTATCCAATGTTCTCTTGGTCCAAGGGTGTGCCTTTTTCCTTGGTGGTATTTCGCACCTTGACCAAGGTCAAAAGTTTAGTAAGGTAAGGAAATCATGGCTGTGCACCAGGTTCTTCTAGTCATTATAATTATTATCTCTGACTAACTGAAATTTCTACTTTTTTCATGAACCATTGAAATTCTTCAGTCACTGCCTCTTTCTTCTTTTCATGCAAAGAATCTTAGAGTTGTTGTCTGAATGATAACCGCCTTCTAATGCAAAATTCTGTGGGCAGGAAATAGCTGGGGTAAATTCAAGCCTCTTGCTGATGGCAGTTCTTGGGATGCTGCTTCCTGCAGTCTTGCATTCAACACATACGGAGACGCATGATGGCATATTGAATTTGTCACGATTTAGCAGTTGTGTAATGTTGATAGTCTACGCGGTTTTCCTTTATTTCCAACTGAAAAGCCACAGACACCTATTTGATGACATCCCAACTGAGGTTAGTATATCCTGTGTTGTTTTTTCTTGGGCTCTTTTTTTTTTTACTTACGTGACTGGGATAAATAATAGGGTTTGACATATATAATGCTTAAATAGAAATGTGTCTGAAATAAGGAAATTTAACTGGTTGGTGTGTAGTTTGAGCAAAGTCGTCAGCTTATCAATGTGATCATAGGAACACATTGCGCTAACATAGTAGAAAACATTTCATGGGTATGGCAAGCTTTAAATGCTTGGAGAAGATGTGGCTGACACAGTAACGCATCTGATGGGTTCATTATGGAATTCAAAATTATTTTCTGTGGTTTTTGTTGGAACAGGAAGAACTCGTTCAAGAGGAAACTGAAGTAGAATTGAGTTCGTGGGGTGCGGCAATTTGTCTGGCTCTTGTTACTGCCCTTATAGCATACCTGTCAAACAGTCTAGTAGATACTATTGAGGTAAATGATCTTGGAGTTATAATTGCATTACTATAATTTTCTTCTATTCTTCTACCTAGATCATAGTTTGAGGTATCTAATCATGTGAAAATTTGAATTCCTGTAAGGTAAAAATATTCAATTGGTGAACTAAAACTGTTTCAAAAAGATTTTTTTCTTTTCCAGGATGCATCGCATACTTTAGGCATTCCGTTACCCTTTGTTAGTGTTATTATTCTACCGATTGCTGGGAACGCAGCTGAACATGCTGGGGCCGTCATATTTGCGCTGAAGGATAAGTTGGTGAGTCAAAAGGAAAAAGTGTATTGTTTATTCCCACATTCAATGTGATAATGTTTGTATCTTGTCCTCTTCCCAGGACTTGTCTCTGGCAGTCGCAATAGGATCATCCATACAAATTTCCATGTTTGTGGTAAGGATGAAATGTTCAACCTTTGCACAACATTTTCTTCATCTGGTGCAATTGGGGATCCGTAGAAATCACAACATTTTCCATGTTTTCTCTTGCGTAGATCCCCTTGTGCGTGGTGACCGGATGGATAATGGGGAAACAGATGGATTTAGACTTTCAAGTCTTTGAAACAACCACTCTTATGGTTACAGCTATTGTTGTAGCTTTTCTTCTCCAGGTGAGAAAACTGGTGATTACTCAGTATGAAAGTTGTTATTTAAACTATTGAATCTTTAATATTGCCCCATTCTTAGGGAAGAATAATTGTCAATTCTGTTTCTTCTTTTAAACTGTGTAGTGCATAATTGTTAAGACTAGCTTCTTAAAGACGAAATCTGAAATTCTCCCCTGGTTTTTCTAACATGCATAATATTGTTCTGCTCTTCTAGCATGCACAGAGTAATTGTTACACATTTTAGTCAACCAGTCAATCAAAAGTACTGGTGTATTCTTCCCACATGTATAGAGTAACTGTTAGAACTGATTTTTGAGAAACTAACCAACTGATTGACAATTTGCTTCTTCAAGCAATCACGCAGACACTCTGCATTTGACTATCTAAACTCATAGCCATCCCACTTCAAACTTGACATCGTATGCTGCTAGAAATAGTAGTATAAGTATTGCTTGAGAAACGTAGTTTAACTGTAAAATCTGGTTTCTCTTTTGGGCATATAATAAGCAGACATTCAAAGCAGTTTTCTGTACTTGATATGCATGCATGCATAATGTAACTGCCAAAACTCCTTTTGTGACAAATAAATATGAAAGGCTATTCTGTGTTCAAGTATATATGCTCGAAATAAATGTTAAAGATGTTTCTTCAAAAGAATAAATCTGAAATGTTGTATCTGTTCGTCTGTCATGCATGTATGGAATATTGGCTAAAATTGTTTTTGAAAAAATCGACATAGTGCCCTTGTTCTTCTCAATTTAAACCATAACCACTCAAAAGTGTTTTTTTGGCAACGTACATGTAGTATTACCAGTATAACTGATTCCGAGAAAGCTAAGCTCGAAGTGCCTGCAACATTCGTAGCATAATCTGTTGCCAAAATAGAACTGAAACGTTTCTCTGCTTTTCTAGCATGTAGAGTAACTGATAAAACCTGTTATTGTACTAAACGTGGATGTTTGACATTCCTGTCGGCAATAGGAAGGGAAGTCAAACTATTTCAAAGGAGTGATGTTGATCCTATGCTATGTGATCGTAGCAGCTAGCTTTTTTGTTCATCACGATCTTCCTTCAATTGGTAAGTACAATGTGTAATGACAATTTCATGATTTCTTTTGTTATTTTATGCAATGTCCCTAAACATCTAAAATAAATAGGAAAGTTAATCTTTTGAAGGAGGAAAAAACAATGAGCTTTGCTCGTAAATATTGAATACTCTTCCCAGTAGGCACTGTCTGAGAAAAGAAGCTTAGAACTAAGAGATTAAGACTATGAATTTGTACTATAGTGCACTTTATAATTTATGTAGCATATTCATTCGATCCAGAGATCTTGTAGTAAAATTTATGCAGTTTTTGTTGCAGGTTCTGGGTTAATGTGACTGAAATTCGCGGAGGGAAACATTTATTCTACATTCTTTGTTGTACAATTGATAGAAAACAAGCATTTCAACCTTCCATTAGAGAGTGTTAGGTATATACGCACTCAAAAAGCTTTCTGCTCGATAGAGAAAGGCCGATATTGATCGACATAAATGTAATATGTAGTAAGCGGCATCTCCAGTAATCTCTCGGCAAATTTTATTTCAACTTCGAGAAAACGAATCTCCTTGAAGTTGACATCAATTTTATGCCAACCAAGCTCACATACTTCTTGAAGCTTTAAATTTATTTATTTTTTGCTGGTGGTATATTTGTTATGCTCGTCTTATTTTTGAGTTTATCACTTAACAGTCAAGCCTGTGATCAATGGAATGGATTTCTTTGATCCTTTTGTGCTTTTAGGTCCAAACCTCGATCGACTGGACAGAAACAAATATATATCTCTGTATATCTGTGCCATTCGATCAGATCCTGGATGCTAAAATACAGAGTTACCTCTGTGCCTTTGCATTATGTAGACCACATGTTCTACCTAATATATGTTTAAAACCCTAAACAATACCGTTCAACATTTCTGGTTGATTGGTCCAAAAGATCATTTGATCTGATATGCTGGTCACTGCAATGTAGGATTGCAGGGCCCATCTATCACATGTTCTTGTCTTTTCTTTTCTTTTTTTTAATCTGACGATCAGTATATCCATTGCAAAGGCATATGATCGACACGAATATGCTCATTAGGCGGCGAATCGCGGAAGGAATATGCTCCTTCATGTTTTGCGAGGGGGTATCGAAGCATTTGGACCGCATATGCTCTTATATCACATATAATCGCGAGCCCATTCATTCGCAGCTGTGGCATTCCGATGTGCATACAAGTACATAGATATTCGTCAGGTGATGAAAATAGAATCACGTGTCGAAAATTCCCCGTCGAGTTTGTGCCCAATGGACATTGGTTTCTCAGATCTCTCCACAATACCCTTCAGGTCATATCTCTTGTTCCCAATGCACCCTTCTCACTTGCTCTGCAATTATATCATGTCATCTCTCTTTCTGGCTTTGAAAACCAGTCACCAATTTTGGCTACAAGATGAGCTGTAGAGACTAGCAGAAGCTTGACTAGAAGCTTTGAGGCAGCCGAAAAATGGCTTCTGCCACCACAAGGAAGAGGATACAGAAGGACATCAAAGAGCTGGAGCTCACATCCTCGTGCAAGGTCACTCCCATCGTAGGAGATGGAAATGGAGGTGGAGATGGAGACTCTGGAGCAGCTGGAGATGAACTCTTCCACTGGAAAGCATGTATCATGGGTCCTCCCAACAGCCCTTACTCTGATGGCACCTTCTTCTTGAACATCCAATTTCCCCAGGACTACCCCTGCACCCCACCTACCCTGCATTTCCAGACCAAGGTTTGCCTGCTGATCTGAATCTTCTTCTAGAGTTTAAGGCCATTGATTCCTGTGGTTAGGGTTAATGGATCATCGAGTTACCATTGATTCTGAGGAGCTAGAGTTAATGGGTCACTGGATTACCATTGATTCTTAGAAGTTAGGGTTAATGGGTCACTGGGTTACCATATTGATTCTGAGAAGTTAGGGTTAATGGGTCACTGGATCACCATTGATTCTGAGAAGTTAGGGTTTACTATGGATCACTGGATCACCATTGATTCTGAATAGTTAGGGTTAATGGGTCACTGGATTACCATTGATTCTGAGAAGTTAGGGTTATTGGGTCACTGGATCACCATTGATTCTGAATAATTAGGGTTAATGGGTCATTGGATCACCATTGATTCTGAATGGTTAGGGTTTACTATGGATCACTGGATCACCATTGATTCTGAATAGTTAGGGTTAATGGGTCATTGGGGTTAATTCAGATCCATTAATTCTCAGTAGCTAGAACTGATGGGTCATTGGGTTAATTAATTCAGACACATTGATTCTGAGTAGCTAGGGCTAATGGGTTCTTAGGTTAATTCTGAGTAATTAGGGTTGATGGGCCATTGGGTTTCGGGGACGGTGCTTAATCGTGCGCCCCATTTGTGCTTAATTTAGGGTAGATTTTGCCTCATCCTCTCTTAATTGTGCATAATTAAGTGTTGCACCATCCTTAGTCGGGCTCGATTGTGGTTGATTGGGTGGCACAACAAAGAAGTGCGAAAATGCTGTTTAATCGTGCTTAATTGTGTGCTTCACACCGTTCGTAATTGGGCTTGATTGTGGTTGTGAATCGGGTGCAAGAAGGCCGTGCTTAATCAGGCGCTTCGACAACGGTGTGCGCTTAATTCGAAAGTTGTTTGATTGTGCTCTTGATTAAGTCTATCGAGCGCTTGCGATGACGCTGTTTAATTGCGCCTGACACTGTTTGATTGCGCGTGCTTGATTCGAACGGGTGGTGCGACAACCGATGTCTAATCGTGCTTAATTAGCGGTTTAATTATGTAACTAGAGCATTAAAGCGAAGGGGGGGGGGAATCGATCATGTGTCGGGTTTTCGCAGGTGTACCATCCCAACATCAGCTCGAGCGGGAGCATCTGCCTCGACATCCTGAACGAGAACTGGAGCCCTGCGTTTACGATATCGATGGTCGTCGCGTGCATCGCGACGCTGCTCACGCATCCGAACGCAGATGATCCGCTCGTCCCCGACATCGCGTATGTGTACAAGCATCGGAGGGCGAGGTACGAAGAGATGGCCCGGGCATGGACTCGAAAGTATGCCGTCAATTGATCCGATCCGATCTGCTCTGCTCTGCTCTGATCCGATCTGATCCAATCTGCTCTGCTCCGATCCGATCCGATCCGATTTGCACTGCTCTGCTCTGATCCGATCTGCAGAGCTCTGCTCTGATCTGATCTACAGAGCTAGTTGGACCGATGCCATACGAATGCTTATAAGTAAATGCATTCCTCCCCCGGACAAAAGCCGAATCAGAAGAGTCCTGCTCGGCTCCTCCGATCATGCACGACGCCATGCTGACCTGAACTGCGGCACATTACGAGAATGCCGATAGCTCTCATGGCTAGCTATTCGGTCCTCTTGCCATCGAATCGAGAGCAAGTCAAGAAGCCGAGACAGATAAAACTGAGACGAACAGATCCAGCATCGAACCACATATATGTACTCTAGAGTTGTGAGCAGATTTGCAGTCTAACCAAACACCCTTGTCGCAACATCTCTGCGACATTTCTGTCTGTCTTCTCTGCTGATTCTAATTTTTGCTCCTCTGTTAAAACCCATCTGATTTCTAGCAACTCTTGAAACCATCTCGACGTTCTTCGCATTTCGCCATCTGATTTCTAGCGATTCTTGAAGCTATCTCGACCCTTTCTTCGCATCATCATGCCATCTCATCGACATGGCAACCAAACGTACAGACCCCGACACGCGTTAACATTGTGGTACGGTGCTTCCACAAAAAAGACCAGGTTTAGCAATGTGGTACAATCCCCATTACCGATTCTCCAAAGACAACAATGTGGTATGATCACCAAATCTGGTCCTATCTCCATTGATGGCAGATCTAGTTCTCAAAAGACCAGGTTTAACAATCTCCATATCTGGCTTTCAAAAGATTAGTTTAATCTCCATATTTGATTCTCAAAAGACCAGGTTAACAATGTGGCTCAATCTCCATATCTGGTTCTCAAAGACCAGGTTAACAATGTGGCTCAATCTCCATATCTGGTTCTCTAAGACCAGGTTAACAATGTGGCTCAATCTCCATATCTGGTTCTCAAAGACCAGGTTAACAATGTGGTATCAGTACTATTAAACCCACATTAGGAAGCGACTACCCGAGACACATGAAGAATACTAAGAGAGATTTACTTCCTTATTTCTTGGTCACAAACAATCACAACATCAGATTCCAGCGGAAAGAAGAAGAAAAAAACTCCCACACTGTATGCAACACAAATGGTGCAAAAGAAGCACTGCTGGAATATGGATAATTTCTAGAGCTGTCTTTACATCAAAGTAGTATATATATATATATATATCATAGAAAATTTCTCATGATCTACCTTTACAATGCTCATGACAAATGTTTCACTAGCTACTCGGAGCAAATGCATTTTGCTTGCACTCCGAAAGGCATCGCTTTAGGGCCTCTCCCCAAATCAAACTCCATCCCCCACATTATGTAAGCAGACTTTTTTTTTAATCCTTTTTCACAGCACATCAAGAGAGTCTTTTCTCACTCACCTAAACCGCTTTTTTCGATGATCACAAATGTAATGAAAGCAAACAAGTTCTGTGTGTGTGTGTGTGTGTGTGTGTGTGTGTGTACGTACCAATTCCCCTTCGACAATGAAGATCCACGATGCAAATAAACTCGGGGGCATGTTGGTAGGTAGCTAGCAGCAGCGGATTAGCCCGAACCAAACAGCCTTTTGACACCTGCTCTCTGATCTGCGGTGAGTCTGCTCGGGAACTTGATGTCGAAGTTGATCCGCAGGTTGCCTCTTTTCCCAGGCTCCTTTGGTATGGGCATGCCTTCCTTGGGAACAATCTTCTCATAACCAGGGCTGATCACAACATCTGTGCAAGGTATGGTTAGGGTTCGCCCATCCAATGTAGTCAAGGTTACCGTTGTTCCGGTTAGGGCATCTGCCAGCGGTATTTTCTGAGTCACTATGAGGTCGTTCCCGTCTCGCTTGTATACATCGTGCGGCTTCTCATCGATCACAAACACCAGATCGGCTGCGATCACGTTCGGTTGCTCGTTCCCTTTCTCAGGGAATGTGATCTTTGTCCCTTTCTTCCAGCCCGGCTTCACATCGATCGTCAGAATCTCCTCGATTGGGAGCGTTTTCCTGCAATTCTCAAATCACAAACATTCAATGCATTTTTTTCATGTCGTTTGCAAATCCCACTTCTCTTCTATCTTATTTTATCTATACATTTCGCCGTCGCACACAAACTGCCAATGGTAAAGACTAAAATTTCCTTTTGCTCAGTACTAACACATTCCAGAAACCATAACACGATTCTTTTCCCACCTTTTGCAAAAGACACTGATTGATGGTGAGGAAGCTAAATTTCTTTTTTCAGATCTCTGCTTTTTTATTATTCCCATGCATTCAAGATTTCATGCAGTTTCTCTGAGATTTGCCTAATACCACGTGTGAAAACTAGACCTTTTCAGATCCTCTTCTTCCTGTCAATATGTACATTTCAGAAAGCACCAATGGCCATGCATTTCCCGTTAATAAACTAAACTTATTTCTGATCTCACCTCTTTCCTCACTCTTATTCATTTCCAGAATGCACAATCCCATGCATTCCCTGTCATCATCCAATTGAGAAAACTAAATTTATTTCTGATCTCATCTCTTTCCTTGCAATTATTCATTTCAGAATGCACAATGCCATGCATTCCCCTGTCATTCGCAGAGTATATGGTGAAAACTAAAAACCTATTCAGTTCTTCCTATTCTAGAAAGCAATTATGTGTGCACTTGCCCAACAATGTCAATGGTGGATGAAATATTTCAAACTGCCCATTACCTATGTGATACAAAACTAATGAATCTTTTAGTATATCTCATTAGTAGTGCATGGTGGAATTAAAATGTTCTTCAAACTGCCTATTCCTAAGCAGAATAATATTAGAAGCTCCTTTAGCATACAAAACAGAGCTCATGCATTATGCATGGCAAGCGATATCCAACAAACAGTGCATTAGATAGAGGAACGAAGTGCTAATGGGGCAACGTTCACTAATAATACATGTACATAGGTGGCTTATTCCTACATAATCAGCACATAAGTTCACACACATCTACACATACCCAGTAATACATGACACAGATGTAACTCCCTTACACATAACAAGGCACATTTACAACCCCCTTACATATAACACAACACATTACGCACATAGCACATACTCAATGATACATTTTACACGTATAGAACATACTCAGCAACAAATTAAATCTCCCTCGCACGTATAGAACATACCCAGCAACAAATTATGTAAATACACATAGCACATACCTTCTTGCATAAACGGCACATACCCAGTAACCCATCACATTAAAAAAGTTCCCTTATACACATAAAGCATACCCGCTCGCATCAGCAATATTCCTTGAGATTTTCATCTTCCGGGTTGAACCCTGATAAAGCTCTTCCAAAGTGCAAGGCAGCTTATTCTCAACAGGTGGAGCTTTCCTTGAGCCACCTGAGGAGCCCCCGACGCCATGATCACTACTACTAAAGCTCCGAAAGAGGGTTTCTGGGCCACCGCCACTGCCAAAGCTTCCGAATATGCTCTCACCAAAGGGGCTCCTACCACCCCCACGACCGCCCATACTACTGCTGAAACCACCCATACCCATGCTCCCAAAAGGGCTTGAGCCACCAAAGAATTCGCTAAAGATGTCCTCGGCATTCCGAGGATTGAACCTGAACACCGTCGGACCTCCTTCACCGTTAGAGAAGCCAGGGCCACCTGCACCTGGTGGAGGTACCCCCTTCAATCCTTCCTCACCATATTGATCATATATCGCCCTCTTCTGAGGATCACTTAGCACCTGAAGGTAATGATTGACATTATTTTAGTTCAGTTGAACCATTACTTTATTTCTAGTAACAAGGACATTTTACATTTTCAGGAAGGTTGGTCACCTAAGCATGATAGTTGCTACTTCCATCAACAAAATTTCAAAAACGTCTCACATATTGTAGCAAGAATAAATTCAAAATTTCAGCATCATTGCTTGGTCAGAGATAATTATCACATGCATTGGTAAACAGTTAAAAACTATTATGTATACTACTCTGAACGGACGCTTGAGACAACTCCAGAGTTACAGCACTTAGAAAAATAATTTAGTTAGGATTTTCTTTCGAGGATCAATGTGTGCATGCATAAATTAATTATCGTTATGCAGAATGTAAATACATATTAATAAATGCTCGAAACTGGTATGAGAAACTTATCACTAGGATAGGTCAAATGCCTGAAGCCATGTATGGTTTACAACAGGTCAGAATTATCATGTCAAACCGAAAACAATATTACTCTCCTTCCGCAGGGACATTGAGTACACCAAGTCCGATGTAAAATAGGGCAAGCAGCATGTCTTCTTCTTCTTCTTCTTCGTCTTCTTCTTCTTCTTCTCTTGTCCCACAACATTTAATGGTTAATTGGTTTAGTACCATTTTAAAGGCATCAAATCAAAATCTTAGATATTTTGTACAATATTCCCCCCTCCATTGCTATCATTTTCCCGAACCCACCTCCATTTTACATGAGAGATTAAAATGACAACAGATACTAGCATTTGATGTCCAACCTGATATAGCATAGAATCGAGCGACACTGTGCTCACTATCCATATCCACAAACACTAACGGGTCAATAGAGCTTCTATTGTTCAAAACCTTATAATGTACAAATTCACTGTCAAATATTTTACAGCAACCCAGAAACACTATGTGATATAACACCCGGCACATTTCCATGGCCTCTTGATGTACAAATTCACATATAATCACATCTAAACAAACTGCACGTAAAAACCTCATTTGCCTCACCAATGTTCAAACTCGGATGTAACATAACCAAATTTTACTTGATACGAAGATGTTGAAAAAAGCAAACTCAGTTATCCATACATCTGAAGAATTACGGTACACAACAAAGTGTTCAGGAATGCAAGAAATGGGAAAGATGAAAATAACTGATCACCATTATCCATGAAAATTTCTCAGCGCACATCAGCGTTATAATGCATAACACCTATAATTAACATCATCGTCATCATCATTACAGCCATCCATATTACATATCCATACTATGTGGCCACCATCAGAATCACATCCACCCATAACATGCCACCATCCATACTTTCTCGTCACCATCACAATCACCACCGTCATCATAGCCATCATCGCCATCACCAGAGTCACATCCATCCAGTAAATGCCACTATCATCACAATCAATCGAACCCATCCAGGAAATCTCACTATCATCACAACCGACACACTCATCCAGGACATCTCACCATCATCACAATCGATCGCACCCATCCAGGACATCTCACTATCATCATCCTTACCATGAATACCATTATCACTATCACCCAACTTCATCATGCATCATCAACACGCTGTCACAGTCACCCGCAACCAGCATCTTATCGATGCATATCACCATCATCCATAACACATACAAATGACATGTTTAGTTACCCCATTACCTTCTCTTTGGCATCATCACCATTCAAGAGCAACATAACAAAACGGGAGCGGGATAGAAAAATTAGGAAAACTAAGAAGATTCTGAAGAACATTTACCTCGTAGGCTTCGGAGATCTGCTTGAACTTTGCCTCGGCTTCTTTCTTGTTGTTAGGGTTCTTGTCGGGGTGCCATTGCATTGCAAGTTTGCGGTAAGCCTTCTTGAGGTCATCATCTGTCGCATTCTTGGGGACCTTCAGAACCGTGTAATAGTCCACACCCATAATCCGAAACTACAGAGCGCCTATATATGTATGCGAAAAGCGGAGGGGAAAATCGGAAAGAGCAGGGAAGGTTTAGGGGTGTGGTTTTCCCGTGAAGAGGACAGAGAATTGTGGAGAGATATGGCACAAAAAAAAGGGAGAGAGAGAGAGAGATTGATATGGCAGGAGCACGCTTCTCCACCTGTTTGCCGAAATGGGCGGAGACAAAGGATGATCAGGGACGGATATGGCGGAGAACCCTGGATGTACCCTTTCTTGGCGTATTTACAGAACCAGACCGAGCAAAAGAAGAAGAAGAAGAAGAAGAAGGAGAAGAAGAAGAAGAGGAAGGCGATCGCAACAACACACAAAGGGAAGAAGAAGAAGAAGAAGACGAAGACGAAGAAGAAGAAGAGGATATGGCGACTTTGTAGAAGCTTCTGGGTCTTTCTGGTTCCTACGCCGACGGACAGAGGAGACTGTTTCCTGAAATTACAGAACTAGCCCCGTATACGTACGACCGTATTCTACGGATGACCGTATGCGTACGCGGAAATCTATACGGTGTATCCGCATGAATATACATACATACGGCAGCGGACTCGCGATCCGTTTTGATACGTCCTCGTCTCCTGAGCGATATATATACAGTGCGTATGTTTCCCGTCTCCCCGGACCGCGTATACCGCTTCGCCTTGCCAGTCCTGTATCGTACGCCGTATAGTATACGTACGTGGCGGTCGATACGGGTGTATTCGGACGAATGTACGCACCGAAGCGAGGACTCACGATCCGTTTATACGCCCTCGCCTTCTGATAGATTTCGCGCCTTGTAGATTTCGCGCCGTGACAAGGCTAAGCTCGTGAACAGAGCAAGCGTTCAGGCCATTTAGGCGGTTTTAGGGTTTGGGGTTTAGGGTTTGGGAATTCAGGCCATTGTAGTGCGTCTTCTTCCTTGAAAGGAACTCTTTTAACTATCTCTATAGTTAGTTTAGGTTTCGGAGGAAGATGCTTTTGCATTTGGAATGGAATTATTGCGCACAAAGATAGCTAGTAGCTCTTCCCTGCTCCGACGTCATGAGGACAGGGAACGAGATCTCCGTTATGGACTACATGCAGACTTCTGGTTTTGGCTACGAACCGATCGATAGGCTCGATTGTACACAAATGTGATTTACCTGGTGCTCGTCGGTTGAAGGAAGATGGGGGCTATCATCGGGCTTTGTTCTTCTTGATGTGGAGTTGCTTAGTGTTTGTTCTCATGTCTAGTTTTGGTTATGTTGTTTTTGACATAGCACGAAGTGGGTTAGCCTTGTTCTTCTGATTCGATGTACGATGTTTCTACTTCTAGATAGAATGGACGAGAGTCTTCCCGATCTCTGATCAGCCTCTCTTGAAATACAGATAGTGGCTTGGTAGCCCATATAGTCGTGATTCAGAACTTTACTTTGTTAGTGTATTATTTTGGTTCACACTAATGTAGAATCCGCTAATTTTGTGAAGAAACCTTTATATTTAACCTGTAGTTTCTTCTCCAGAAGGTACCTGAAAAATGCATCAAGCTCGAAGCTTATGCAACTGGAAGGAAGGTCACGTCACTCGAAACCTTGACCATAGATCCCGCTCGAGTTGTTGCGCCGGGGCCCTACCGATTGTTCGCCCCACAGTCGTCTCTTCTTCTGATTGCAATGGATTCGAGGGCTTTTCTGCGGCGATCTGTAAGGTTTCGATGCATGTGGACTCTAGCGGAGTAGGTTCAAACACGCAATCGGGTCGGATAGGTTTTGTCCGAGGTGCGGAAACGATTCGACGCATCTCTCAAGACTCTCCAGAGGCTTCTGCACTTGCATGGGACAAAAAGAAACGAACGAAATAAGGTCAAATTGGTTTGGTTTGGTTTTGGTTCTCATGCGTGGGATCGGTCTTAGACGATTCTTGATGCAGATGCGCCCGACTTCTTTTGTTGGCACCCTCTACTATAAGGTTGGCATGCCAAGATGCCATGAAAATATTTGATATTACGAGCAAAGCCCAACGAAAGCCCCATCGATTCTGCTCCAGTTCCCGGGTGCCTTCTGTGCCCTAACTGTCGCAAGGCTTAGCAAAGGACCGAAGATAAATCCAAAATACCATCCGCGTCTCGTACCACGGAATATTGCCTTGGAATATACCTCGGATGTTTACAAATATAGATACGAAAACAAAGAGCCTGATCTCATTAAGAGAGTGTTCATAACACCCCTCAAGGGATGCCTTGATCAAAGGAGGTAGCTAGTCCCCTTAACTTTTAGGGCGTTCACACCTATCCAACGACTATATAGATTTGTCCCAATCCTAGGATTAACCCGTTTCCCATTATCTTATCCTTAAACCATTCAAAAACAGCTTTATAATTTGGTTCTCAAGGTTACGCCCATAACAACATGGCCAACAACAAGCCACGTTATGGTTATGGCTTCGGAGGACAGATCTGAGCCAACCAACCATACATTCCAGGCGAGGCAAATTTATAGATTAAATAGAACTGAGATTCGAACCCAGGCCCAATTCCCAATGCGTGTTTATACAACACGAGAGAAAAGAAAGAAATTATATACATACACACACACACAAAAAAGAAGGGAGGATTATCGAAAAAACGCCTGATCGAAATTATAAAGCACATTTTTAACGCCTGCTAAAACTAGAAATTTACGAAGTAATGCCTTACTCTTATCTTCCACTAAAACTCAGCACCCGGTCGATTTTGGTCGTATAACGTTACCCGATTTTGTTCCTGATCACTTCCTACCAATCGATCCTAGTTGATTCCCTTTACTATATTCGATTAACAAAAGAGTCAGTAATCCTGGGATCGAATTACTCGATCAACGTGTTAGATCCTGTGTTGATCGATTGATCGAGCGTTAATCAACTAGTTACGATTCGATGCTAATTTAGCTTAGCTCACAGTCAATCGATTCGGTGTTAATCGGGCGTTGATCCGACCATTTGAATGGTCGTCTCCCCATTTATTTATTTATTTATTTATTTTATTTGATATTTTCCTCGTGCTCTTTGTGTCGCCCCCAAAATTCAAATAATCCGAAAACTAATAAAAAAAAATACCGGCTTCACCGGGAGCAGCCGGTGGGGTGGCCCGTCCACGTGGCATCGTGGATGCCACGTGGATGCCACGTGGACGCCACGTGGCGTTGGCCCTTTTATTTATTTTCGTTGTTTTAGTAATTTATTCCCCCGTGTGCTCTTTGTGTCACCGCAAAATTAAATAAAAAGAAAAACAATAATGAGAAAATACCGGAAGCAGCCGGTGCTCGCCTTCCGCCCACCGGCGGTAGCCGGTTCTCTCTCGGACACAAAATCATCATCATCATCATCATCATCATCTTCTTCTTCTTCTTCTTCCTCGCGCGCACAGTCTGCGCGGAAACCCTAATTCCGCTGTTTCTGCAACCCTAATCCTCAGGAACCCCCCCGCTTCCCCCCCCTTGAAACCCTAATCCGCTCTTTCTGCAACCCTGATCCCCCGGAACCCCCGCCCCGTTCCCCCCTGAAACCCTAATTCCGCTCTTTCTGCAGTCCTAAGCCCCAGGAAACCCCCCCCCTTGAAACCCTAATTCTCTGCTCGCTGCTTGAGCTGCCCTTAGCCCTAATCCCATGCATGCGTCCCCAAGCAAAACTCGGATTCAGCTCGGATTCTCGGCCCCCGCGGAGCTCGATCTCGTGAGTTAATTCGCGGTGGTGGGATCCCCTCGGAGTTTCCCCAGCATTCCTCGAAGAAAACTGGTTTGATTTCTCTCATCTTGTTCGAAGAGACCCACATGCTCGAGACCTAGTAGCGGTTCTGTTTCTGTTTCCCTTTTTTTTTTTTCCCTCCTCCTCTCGGCAGCAACTGCTCATGCACGAAGGTCTGTGCTAAATTTCCCTTTTTTTCCCCACCCCGAGTGGAAGGCAAGGCAAGGCAGAAGCTGAGCAAGGAGGGAGAAACGATGGGAGACTGCTGTAGGCATTCCGAATTGGCCAAGAACAATGCTCGAAGTAAACCCTGATAATCTTTAGACAACCCTGGAAAGCCTTGGGAAAACCATACAAACCCTGGGAAATCCTAGAAGGCCCTCGGGAACTCTGTGAAAGGCGTGCAAAGGGCTCTCTCCCGGTCTTGGTCGCAAAAGCATACAGATTGTTACTTTGATTCACAGTTCTCGGTCGAAAGAATCCGAAGAAGAGCGAGAAGGAAGGAGGTGCAGGGGTAATAACGCGATGGGGAATTGCTGTGGGACAGCTGGGCTCGCCCACAAAGGGAACCCTAACAAGCCGAAGAGGAACCCTAAATCCGCAGCAGACTTGAGCGTGTCGACGCCGCGGGTGAGCGTGCTCAAAGATCTTCCAGGAGGAGTCAAGGTGAACCATGGCGAAGATATACTAGACAAGTATATAATCGGGAACGAGCTCGGGAGGGGCGAGTTTGGGATCACCTACCTATGCACAGATCGGGAAAAGAACGAGAATTTAGCGTGCAAATCTATCTCGAAGAGGAAGCTCCGCACCCCCATCGACATCGATGATGTGCGCAGAGAAGTGGTGATCATGCATCACCTCCCCCCGCACCCGAACATCGTGGGCCTCAAGTATGTGTACGAGGATGAGAATGCGGTTCACATCATCATGGAGCTTTGCGAAGGGGGAGAGCTCTTCGATCGGATCGTCGCCCGCGGGCGGTACCACGAGCGAGCTGCCGTCGGCGTCTTCCGCACCATCATCGAAGTCGTTCAGGTACTTCTGCTCGAAGTGGTTAGGGTTTTCTGGGGGTGCATGCATCGTTGGCCTCGACATTTAGCTTGTTAGGGCTTTCTGGGAGTGCATACATCTTTGGCAGATAGCTGTGACAATGTCCCTAGCGATTGTGGATTGATGCCGAACATTGTTTTCTCGCAATGTCACATCAGAAACTGTTAGGTGCTTCTAAATGTCGCATCGAGTTGCGTTCCCCAGAACACATCTCTTGTCTCATGTTTAGCTAGACATGGGTTGGGCTGGAAATCTCATGCGGTTTTCTTTTCAGTCTATCAGATTTCCTTTTCAGTCTATAGGACAACTGGGTGATTAAGAATTAACATGGCCTTTGCCACAACGACGGTTCCACTGGACATTGTGGATTGGTACCAATGATTGTTTTCTCACTATGTATGGGTTCACTGACAGTGTGAATAAGTGTGTAACAATTGTTTTGCTGGCCTCCCCTTGGCGTTATGGATTAGTGCCAAACATTTTTCTCTTGCCAGACATTGGTTCACCATTATCATGGATCATTAATGTTGTCGCAATTTTATTGACATATCTGGACATTGTGGATCAATACCTAGCTGTGTTTTATTGCTATATATTGATCCCCAACATTATGATAACAACGTTTCCTACAATATCTTGATTCACCTGACGTGATGACAAATTGTTTTGTATTGTCGTCGACTCTACAGAAATACTGGATCAAGATCTTTCCCCATCCGTTGTTTTTTAGCTAGAAATTCATATCATTGTTTTTCTGTTAGAATGATTTCTCTAGAGTTTTTCTCTGTCTAGACATTTATTGATTGCCGGCCTAATATTATTTGGATAATATGTTCGTGTCCTTGGGTATTGTAGTGTAGGGCCTATTGTTAATTTCCTTGGATATTGCACTTTTATTTAGCCATAACCGATCAACCTGAACAGTTGAACTTGCATTTAGCCACACCTACCCATAGCAACCTACACCGATCATAAGCAAGATGGCTCTTTGCCACATACGAAAAGGATCGAATAATTGCTGTGGAGTTTTGTTTTTGAGATGAATGCAAGTTTGAATAACTACTTATGAAATCTGCTCTATAGGCTTGCCACAAAAGTGGAGTGATTCACAGAGATCTGAAACCGGAGAACTTCTTGTTTGCAAATAAACGTGAGAATTCACCATTGAAAGCCATTGATTTCGGTCTATCTGTCTTCTTCAAGCCAGGTGAAATAAAACTCTTCAAAGAAAAGAAAACAGTAACTTCTCATAAATGTGAAATAAAACTCTTACGTACTAGCACATCAACAGTAGCAGTGATGTGTCCTTTATGTTCTATTGCTTTATATAGGAGAGACGTTTTCAGAAATTGTAGGGAGTCCCTATTACATGGCTCCTGAGGTTCTGAAGCGAAATTATGGACCAGAGGTGGATGTGTGGAGTGCAGGTGTGATTCTGTACATATTGCTATGTGGGGTACCTCCATTTTGGGCAGGTAATAATTGCAAGTAATCTTATCAGTGAATTTGGTTGCATCGTTGGGTACTGTAAATTGACCTATTTGATGCATTCTGATATAATTCTAAAAAGTCCATTATGAAACAGGTGTGATTTGATTATATAACTTACCTTTTTCATCTTTCTGTATACACATTGATGGTTTTACAGAGACAGAGCAAGGTGTTGCACAAGCCATTCTCCGGGGCAGTATTGACTTTAACAGAGACCCGTGGCCAATAGTTTCGGATAAAGCAAAGTCACTTGTGCGACAGATGCTTGAACCCGATCCAAAGAAGAGGTTGACAGCGCAACAAGTTCTTGGTATTCTAATGAAATTTCTTCATCTTTCATGCATATTTGGTTTTGGCGACTATATTCAATCCTATACCAATGGATACGTGCGAAGGATGTTAAGAATCAAATGTTTTAACTAAATTATGGCAAAGGAGACATGTTTAAGAAGCCAGTAGTTAGTCTATTTATTACAACTATGAATACAACTGTTGAAATTATAAAGAGCAGGCCTTATTTTCTTAGAAGCTAAAACATAAGCTGAAGAACTTGATGGTGACTTTTTTTAAATGACATAGACCATCCTTGGCTACAAAATGCAAAGCATGCTCCAGAAGTTCCACTTGGTGACGCTGTTCGTGTGAGGCTGAAACAGTTCTCGGCAATGAATAAATTGAAGAGAAAGGCCTTGCATGTAATTATCTTTTCATCGATTCATCACTTACATACGTGCATTCATACACTATACAGTCTTGCATGTATATTCTAATTGGTCCATGCACACACCTGAACGCATACATAAGGATGCAGGGTTGCATACATATACACATCCAGCATAGAGGTGTCCATCCATCGTTGCATATAGATATTCATACCTACACACATGCATGCATGTATGGTTCCTAGCAGAGATACTCTGTAGTTTTTTTTCTTAGTTGGAATGGCCTGCTTGTTTTTGAGATTTTTGCTATGGATTTTCAGATCATTGCTGAGCTTCTCTCTGGTGATGAGGTGGACGGGCTTAAAAATATGTTTAGTGTGATGGATACAAATAATACTGGAGTCATAAGTATTGAGCAGTTCAAGAAGGGTCTTCAGAATCTGGGATCTCAGCTTGCTGAAAATGATATTCAACAACTGGTGGACACTGTAAGTATCTATTGCACGATTCCATTTCTGTAATCATCCACCTTTTTAGATTCATGTTGAGCATTCAGGTTGTACTATTCTTGGCTAGTTAATGCAAACAAGTATTTTATGCTCATTCTAATCTGCAGAAACTCGACAGTTTACCGTGATGAAATTAAAGTATTTGGCATCCATAGGGTCTTGAGATCTTGTGATTATAATCAGCTTCGACTGGTTTTCTGAGACAATGGGCTGATTGTTTTGTATGTATGTGGTTTTCAGGCAGATTTTGGTAAAGACGGAACTTTGGATTATGGAAAATTTGCTGCCTTGACTATACACCTTCAGAGGATGGATAATGACGAGCATTTACAAAGAGCCTTTTCTCATTTTGATCTGGATGGAAGTGGCTTCATCGATTATAATGAGTTGAAAGAAGCCTTGAAAGATGAATTGTCTCCAGATGACACTGAACTGATAAATGACATTATGAATGAAGTGGACACTGATAAGGTATATACCTCCTTTTCATCCCTTTCTCAAGGTGCTGCATACACATGCAATATACACATAAACATCCAGATGGGAAACCTAATGACGGAGCAAAAACCAAGAAAAGAATAGTGATGTAGATAGAGGTCCCAGTAAACTTGATTGAAATGAAAGCACTCCTATCTGCATATCTGCATGCCTACATTGCAGACATCTTCATACCAAATTATACAAACACACACAAATGTTTATCCACAGAATAGCATACCTAGATTATACAAACATAGACAAACTGACACACAGAAGTTTATATATATATATATATCTATATGTAACATTTGTACCGACATGTTTACAAACTATATTGCATTTGCATCTTCACTAGGTTTAAGAACTTCATTCTTTGAGCTTTTCAGGATGGGAAAATTAGTTATGAGGAATTTGCGAGCATGATGCGCACAGGCACAGACTGGAGAAAGGCATCTCGCCACTATTCTCGAGGGAGATTTACTAGTTTGAGCCTCAAGCTAATGAAGGATGGATCTCTTCAAATGCAAGATAGCGAGGAAAAGAAGGAATCTGCTTGATGCCAACATGTAGTCTGCCAATTTACAATGTATATATGTATACCTTGGAAAAATGGTGGTAAAAACCGTTACACGATGAGCAGCAAAAGGTAAGTTCCTGTGAAATTCGGTGTCTGAATGTTGCATTGCATTCGCATCGAGACTGTATTCAAGATTTAGGTTGTGTAGGAAACATTTCTTCCTTTTTCTTACTACCCGATACCTTCATCTTTATTGATTTACTCCGGCGTTTGTAATTCATAAAGTTCTTATAGCACAGATTTCCCCGGAACCTTGTTGTATTGAGCTAATGCCATAAATCTTGTTATGGGCACAAGTAACAAAAAAAAGAAGGTTTTTTGTGCTGCTGGAGCGAAGCGAACGAATGGCTTTCGTTTGAATTGCAAAAGCTGTGTATGGGTGCAGGAGAAGGTAAATGTTGTAGGTTTTACATTGATTGACTGACAAGGGTTAAGTTAACCCACCAAATGTGGTGAATTGTGTAGAACCAGGCTTGTGTCAACCCTGAGAATTTCTGGAAATGTGGCATGTAATGTAATTCAGTAAATAAGGCGTCATGAAGGTAGCGAGATTTGAACCCAGGTGCGGATGTTCTCTGACGGTAGCGGATGTTCTTTGAAGAACCACAGATCAGTCGGGATCGATCCTAGAGTAGGAAAATTAGTAAGAATTGAGTAGGAAGATTATCGATCCTAGAGTAGGAAACTTAAAATCAGAAATAAGATTAATTAGGGAGATTATCGATCCCATCGTAAGAAAACTGGAATAGGAAAATTAGAATCAGAAATAAGAATCAGTAGGAAGATTATTGATCCCAGAGTAGGAAAATTAGAATCAGAAATAAGAATAAATAGGGAGATTATCGATCCCAGAGTAGGAAAATTAGAATAAAAACTAAGAATAAGTATGAAGATTATTGGTCCCAGAGCAGGAAAATTAGAATCAGAAAGAATAAGTAGGAAGATTATCGATCCTAGAGTAGGAAAATTAGAATCAGAAATAAGAATAAGTAGGGAGATTATCGATCCCAGAGTAGGAAAATTAGAATAAAAACTAAGAATAAGTAGGAAGATTGTCGATCCCAGAGTAGGGAAATTAGAATAAAAAATAAGAATAAGTAGGAAGATTATCGATCCCGGTGCAGGAAAATTAGAATCAGAAATAAGAATAAGTAGGAAGATTATCGATCCCAGAGAAGGAAAATTAGAATCAGAATCAGTAGGAAGATTATCGATCCCAGAGTAGGAAAAGGAGATGAATAATAGGGAAAAATACCCCAGAAAAAATGCATAACAAGACGCTGCCTTAAACTAAAAATTACAGATTAATGCCTAGTTCTAAAAATCAATGCTCAATTGAATTGATTAACACCAAATCGATTAATTTTGCGCTCAGTTAACATCAAATTAGTTGATCGGTTGACGCGCGCAATCGATTGAGTATCACACTAATCGATCAACCGGATTCTAGACGGACGAGCTTCTGCAGATCAAGCGTAGTAAAAAAAAGGGAATCGATCGGGATCGATCAGGCGGGAGAGGGGATCGGAAGTAGAACCAATCAAACGTTATACTGACGGAATGAATCGGGCGTTAATTTTTCCGCGGGAATGCAATTTAGAATTCTATCAGGAGTTTTGCTTTTGGTAATTCTCTTAAAATAACAACAACAACAACAACAACAACAATAATAGTAATAATAATGATGATGATGATAATAATCATGATAATGATAATAATAATGATAATAATAATAATGATAATGATAATGATGATAATAATAATGATAATGATAATAATAATAATAATAATAATAATAATAATAATAATAGACTTCTTCGTCTTCTTCGTCTTCTTCTTCGTCTTCTTCTTCGTCTTCTTCGTTTTCTTCTTCGTTTTCTTCTTCTTGGATTTCCATGGCCGGTTCCTCTGCTGCTCTTGTTACTGCTCCTCAGGTATTTGCCCGACCCACCATCTCCTCTTCTGCTTCTGCTTCCGCTTCCCCTTTTTCTTTTCCTTTTCTCTCTCTGCCGTCCGTTTTCTTCTTTGTCCTCAAACGTCTTAGTTTAGGGCTCGGCCTTTTGTTTTTCTTTTGCAAACTGGCCGGGAATTCTATGTTTTTTCCACGTTTCTTTCTATGAGCAGAAGACCTGTAGGGCTCATTAATCCTCTTAGGTTTCCCGCAATGTTGCGGGTGTGCTGAAATGCCACGGAGCAATGCTCTAGGGGTTGCTTACTATGCCCTCTAAGCGGGAAATGCTTGCGAACGATTGAAGGATTGTTTAGGGATTGAAGGGCAATCCTGTGAGTTACACGTCCATTTTTAGGGCATACTCGTTTTTTATCAGATGACACCTCTAATGTATGGACAGACTGAACCCTTCTATTACATCAATCTCCTACCTTGATGCAAAACATGGCACTATTCCTTGTGCATATAGTTTTCTTCTGATGCGATGCACTTGGTTGTCGATTCGTTTGAACGTCGGTTTCATCAAGGCAGCGTACCTTTGCCATCCAATTCACAATATTCTGCTGATATTGTTGGATCTATTGCAAGAATAGCTAAAAGAAATGTTTGTGTGATTGTGATACATTACTTTGACACTTCCCGAGTGGGTTGGGATTCATATCATGGTAGCTGAGCTCCATACTATATGAATGCAATGACATAGCTAAACTTTCTACGTTGTCTCATGCTAGCACTCACTGCAAAGGTCCATTAGAGGCTTAGTTAGGATGGTGATTAGATCAAACTAGAGGATTACAAGTCTAATAAAATTCTCAGTCCTTATATGGATATAGAAGGTGATCTGTCATTTTGTCATGTTACTCTTGGAATATTGTTGGGATGTGTTGCTTATGGCAACAGAATAGCCGAATTCCTTCTAAATGGAGATATTATCAAACTTTTAGCTTCATGTGGGGGAGTGACATTAATCTCTGGATTGGATTGTGCTGCAGGTGAGGATAACAAGACATGTGGTGACAGGATGGACATGCACTAAGATAGCCATGATAAGCTTCGGCTTAGGGGTGATTGTAGGGTTCAAACTGAATAAAACCATACGCCGCATAGCAACAAAGCTGTTGAAAAAGGTAAGAGATGGTGACTAACTGATGCATGGAATAAAAGAGCTGTGCTCCGTCTCCTAGCGAGACCAATTTGATCCATATTGGTCGAATGACAAAGACACTATATTTGGTATTGTCAATGCTGAAATGTAAGAGAAATCTCTGCAAGTGCTTGGATCAAAATCGAGAAGCATCTGCCTTTTGTAGTTGATGTTGTCAACTCATTCTGTTTACCAGAGACACTACTATGAATTCTAAGAAAACACTACGATGATTGAAGAAAATTTTCTGGATACTCACTAGTATACTCAAATGTGTTTAATGCTTCAATTTATTGCCTTGTAGTTCAATTTGGTTGTAAAGGTTTGCTATAAACTTGTTACAACTAGTAGAAATAGATGGCATTTATCACTGGTATCTGGACATAATCTTGGCGGATGTCTTATGTAAACTCCTCTCTTCAATGTGAGAATTATAGTTATTCTTTCCTTATTTATTGGTGACAAACATTAGACTATCATGATTGGAATCCTAAAATGGATTGGCCCTCCGTTTGCAATATGAAGCCTTCCATGATTGAAATACACTGCTTTGCTCAAAACCCCTTTCTCTCTTTTCTCTCTCTCTCTCTCTCTCTCTCTCTATATATATATATATATATATATATATATTATTAGAATCCTTGTTGAATTAAAATACACTAATCATGTCTGATTTTTTTCAACAGAAAATACACCTTAGAATTATAGATCGTAATATTTGCATTCACAGAAACTATCAACAAATGCGAATATTAGCAGTTTAGTACTTTAAAAGCTTTACTTTTGTATTTGTGTATTCAAGGGTGGTAATGTAAGGTAGTCTTATACTGTGGACTTGGATTCGAATCCCACCGTCTTTCACATATAAACTTTTATTATATCTTTTTATTTTATTTTATTCAGATTTATTAATTGCTTTTTATTTCATATACTTTATTTTCGAAAATGAATGGCATACTCAAATACGAATGCATGTATATATCCGTGACTAAAATCTATGCTTAGAACCATGTAACTTCATCATTAAAAAACACCAGAAATCATCTCATCTTGCAAAAACATAAATATGTACCATGATTATTCTTTAGAATTGGTCATTAGAAGTACTGATGAACAACAAAATTGGAAGTTCCGAAAACCAGAAGACTGACATTGGATGCACACGGAGAACTTTATGGTAAAAAGAGAACTTCATTAATTATATTGGTCTTTTTCTTTCTATACAAGGGAAGCTACTATATGTCAACAAATCCTCCTTTCCATTTTTGTTAAGACTAGTAAAACAAATGCTGACCAAGAGTTGGATGACACATTTATAGGTGCCATGTGTTTGTCGCATCTGTGTATAACAGAAAACGGTTTTTTTCTTGTACTCCCAAAAACTTGATCCCCCACAGTTCTTCACTGTTTTAGACATGAAGAGACATCTTGCTTCCTTTTACACTTTGCACACACATACTTGTCTTCCGAAAGCTCCTAAATCAAGGTATAGAGGATAAAGAATTGATGTTTTAGCTATCTATAGCCAAATTTGGTCCGAAGTAGTAATCCAGCAAAGTGCATTACACAATTAGCAAGTCTAAAAATGTTAAGATCAATCCATCTAGAAACAATAGAGAACCAACTTATCATTGACCGCAGGTTTTTAAAATGATAAAGAGAATTTCCTTTTTTGTAGTTTTTTGAAGCTTAAAGAGGTAGAAAGATCCAAAACAAATAGTGAATAAGAGAGATACTCTTTATTGGTCGTTTTTGATGCTTAACGACTGAAATGATGGTGAATGCCATACCTGAACCCTGCGCTGAAGCTGCCTCACATAAAGGACAACTTCATCCAGCATATCTGCAGTATGCGCTTGCTGCATAATGATGATGCTCATTATATACATACATGTCGTGTGGATGTATGGTATGCACATAATAATTGTGAAAGTGAGTCAGCATCCCATCTACAAAACTGAGATGCCAAGACAAGAGCTCCAAAGAAACTCAGAAAAACTCACCTTGTCTGTATTCGGCAAAAGGTCATGCAGCTTTTTCATGCCATCGCTGATTTTGGTTCTTCTGATCTATAAAATGACAGCTTAAAGTGACAATAATTTAATAGATATTCACAGCTATTTGAATCAGCAGCAGTGAAGTAGAAATATACAAGGCAAGTGCATGATCTTACTCGTTCGGCAATGCTTCGAGGATCTGTAGCAAAACCCCTCTTTGCACGAGATTTACAGACAACAACATCGGCTTCCATATTGGTGGTCATTATGGAGCTAGGTACAGTCAATCGATTGATTTCATTGATATGGCCATGCTGCCCACGCCCCTCACACTATGCATACAAAATGAAACAAAAGCTAAAATCACCATCAGAGAAGACACATTTCCTCAACTCTATGCATACAAAAAGCACAAAAAGAAACTGAAGATGTGAAACAAAGAACGTATGTACCCAGGCATCTTCTCGAGGCTGAAATTTCAACATCTGGCATTCAGCTTCTCTCCCTCTTTTTCTGAAGGAATGGTTCAGCCTTTCTGAGTAGTAATCAAGTCCATCATCACTCACGTTCCCAACATATGGACCTCCAATAACATCAAGGGCAGGTAGTTTCCCTCGCATGGCCATCTCCTCAACACCAACAGAGGGGATTTGTACCGACAGTGCAGTAGGATAACTACTTTGTCTCAGCAGTTCATTATGATTCAGCTGACTCTCTGATCTCATCAATGATATCTCTTGTGAAGGATCGTTGCGACTACACCTTCCTGAATCATCCAGGTTAGCTTGACCTATATAGGACGACCTCTGGTTCAATTCTTCCCTGGCTAAACATGTCAAGAACTCTGAAGGCAAACTGTTATGCTTAATAATATTGGCACTGGGTATTCTCATTGCATCCGAGACACCCCTCATGAGTGACTCATCATCTGATTGTTGTAAAAGTGATTCTTCCTCTTTATTTTCATGGATTGCTGGAAGTGTATATTGGCCAATGGATTCTAAGCAATCTGTTGTGCTTCGATGATCAATTTGAATAAAGTGGCCCGATTGGATCCTGATATCTTTTTCTCTGAATTCGTTTGATGGTAGAATAAGACTATTAACATCATGCTGATTGTCTAGGAATCGATCCATTTGAGAAACTTCATATGGCGAGCTTTCATTTAGCCAGTTTGAAATCATTATGTCAGGTGCTGAATTACAGTGGCCCAAGCTGGACAAACTTAGGGGTAAATTTTCTCGTTTCAGAGTAGCAAACATAGCCATGGCACCTGATTTCATGTTCATATTAGGAATGGATGGCTGATAAAAGATGAGAATTTCCAATACTAAAATGATTATGCTAATGTTAAGTTCTGCTAAATTTGGCCTGGAACTTTCTAAAATCATGGAATAGTTAATGAACCATATTCGTGTTAGAGGAGCTCTAATATGGGAGGAGCTTCAAAAGAATTGAGCATTAAACGATCATGTTAATTTCATGTTCAGTGTGGCAAGTTCAGAGATCTTGGATGCCTCAAACTATAAAGTATTAAACTGATTATTATCACATTAGGAGACGAGGCCTCCTAGGAAGACTTCAAATTCTAGGATGATTCAAAAACAAATTAAAATACTGGAACAACCAAAACGAAGGATCTCCCTTAAGAGCTTCAAAACCTACAATCGTTGAGCCCTAAAATACTGAAATGATGACTATGCTTTCATTCACAACTGAGGTTTAGTATGTGACCCAGGAATACTAACATCCCGTCCAAGAGTAATGTGATGGTAAGGCAGCACAAACATGACACTTGAGGCTTGAGAAAGCTGAAAGACCAGGAATGCTTCAAAACCCTAGAAATGCTTGAAATCACAGAGTTGAAATCCTAGGATACTAAACAATAACAATTGTACTAGAAAGATCAATATAGTTACCTAAATATGAAGGAGAATGAGGAGAAACTCAAGAAAAATCCGCTCAATGAAAACCTTGATTCTTTAGATTCCACCTGCACACACAAATATATATATATATATATATATAAACTTGTGGGGACCTTACGTACAGGTTGCAATGATAATGTACGGAAACTTGAGAGACCTTGCAGACAAAGCCTGCGAAAGTAATAAGTATATAAGTGCAAAAGGTATATAGATTTTTCTTTTGATCAAAGTCGGAGATTTTAAATGCCTCAATTCGATAAACAAAAGAAATAAAAAGATGGCTAGATAGATACAGTTGCAAAGATACAGGGGTACGCAGACACACACATATGCACAAATTTATTTACATACATATATCTAGATACATATATACGTGAAAAAGAACATACGGGTTTGTAGAAGAGAAAGAATCTTAAGCATCCCTTAATTTCAAACTCAGAAATGCAAACTTCAAAATTTTTTAGAATACCTAAAGCAAAGACATAATGATCAGGTAGCATGTCAAAACAAAGAAAATCTAAAATACGCAAAAGGAAAAGAAACATGAAAATGGTTACAAGTAATATTTCAGGAAATTGTATAGGAAAAATAAATGTAGGATCGAGCTTACAAGAGAAACACTCAAAACGATACAGTTCCATAGATAAGGAAATTGATCGTTAGATTGATGTAACCTACATGGAAAAATTGGAAAGACTCATACGAGGAGAAACAAGTCGATTGGCGAAGCATCAAAACTCTAAACTGGATGCGGCTAAGACAGGTATACAAAGAAAAATCTTTAGCATCAAGGAGGAGAAAATACATATTCTATGGGAAACAAAATCTAAATCCACTTTAGAAATCTTGGTTTTACATAAGGAAAGCGGACCCCTAAGCAAAAGAAAACAAGAAGAACACGAGCTTCAGGATAAGAATGAACTAAGAAGGAAAAGAAACTGGGATGAAATAAAGCAAGAAATGAATGAAGAAAACGAAGCAGAAACTGAGATTTGGTTGTGGGGGTACTTGAGGTCAGAGCGGACGGTACCTGCTTCAATGCTTTTTCTTTTCGAAAGCTTTTCCTTTGATTTCTCCCTGTGTGTGTTTCGCTCTCAGGGCTCTTTTTTCTTCTTTTCTTGGAAACCAGAAGGGTGCTTCCTTTTGGCTGCTTTTCCATGCCTTTGTTCTTGTTCTGATCCTGCCTTGTTTTCCTCCGAGGCTGGGGAGGATGGGTGCTTCTGCTTCAGCATCACTTTGGTGCAAGTGGGTCGATGAGAAAGACATGGATTTGGTTGATGACGATGACAATGACGGTGGAGATGACGAAGAGCAGGAGGCGGAGGAGGACCGAGGATCCTCCATAGCCAAAGAAATACCGCTGCATACATGCAAACTCTGTTAGTTTTAGACAAGGTTTACGGTGCAGAGTGCAGGGTTGACAACGACAACGGAGAAGAAGAAGAAGAAGAAGAAGACGGTGATGGTGATGGTGTGATGGTGATGAGGGTGATGACACAGGATCCGCCATAGCCGAAGCTCCCCTTTCATAGACAGGTAGATTAGGGCAGTAGGGTTTGCGGAGCTCAAAGTCGAGGTCTCCTGTTTCCGGAGCAGAACGTCGAGGGTTAGGGTTAGGGTTAGGGTAGGGTTAGGGTTAAGACTAGAATCAGGGCTAGGGCTATGGCTAGAGCTAGGGCTAGGGTTAGGGTTAGGGTTAGGGTAAGGCTAGAATCAGGGTTAGGGTTAAGGCTAGAATCAGGGCTAGGGTTAGGGT
>JBBBWG010026879.1:56980-67708 GCA_037176905.1 Azolla pinnata | reverse complement strand
TATTTATTTATTTATTTATTTATTTATTTGTTTATTTGTTTGTTTGTTTGTTTGTTTGTTTGATTATTTGTTTATTTATTTAGTTATTTATTTATTTATTTATTTATTTGTTTGTTTGTTTATTTGTTTATTTGTTTGTTTATATATTCTTTATCCTTTATGTGTTCGATATTTTATCCTTTACATGTTATATTTTAATTTCTTGTAGTTTATGTTTTCTATTTGTTATTACAAAATTGGGAAACACAAATCCGGTTTTAATAATAACAAGAGAGGCTTTTTTTGTTTTCGGCCCCTTTTTCTTTGATGATTTTTTTCTCCCTTTCTTTTTTTTAATTAAGTTTTCGCGGCCTTTTTTTTATTTTTAATGCACTGTTTTTCTTCTTATTCTAAATCTTTTTCGTTTTTTCTTCTTTCCTGATTGGAAAAGTTTTTATTAGTTTGCATATATTTTATTGACAATTATTTCCCCTTTTTTTTCTTAGGCACATGTACATATACAAATTTGTCTCGGAAAGAAAAAACCAAAATGAAAAGCAAAATTCTAAATATCTATTCGGTTTTCTTTCTTCAAAATTGGTTCTAATTCTTTTCTATTTTTTTAATAAAGGATTATAGGAATAGGATAAAGAATTGGGTTTTTTTTGCTTTTAATTGTTCTTCTTTCAGTCATAACTTTAGGGAGGAAAAAGAATGCATTTTTTTGTTGTTGTTGTTGTGGTTTGTTTTTGTTTTTTTCCTCACCTTTTTTTCTTCCTGATCTTTATAAGAACAACAAGAACAACATGAAGTGTTTTTGGGCATCTACTCTTTGAGATGCTTCTTGTGGATCAGGGAGGAACAGGCTTAAAACTGAGTTCACAGAAAAGGCTTCTATTGTGATCAAATCACTCCTAATCCAAGACATACATTAGAAGGATTGTCTCACTATGAATGAAGTCAAGCATGTGTGTATATGCATGCATGCATGCATGTATGTGTGCATGTATGTATGTATGCATGTGTGTGTGTGCGCATGTATGTGTTCGTTTGCACAGGAGCCTGGATTGATGCTCAAAAACAAGTTTCACGTCTATTCTGTGGTACACAAGTGCTGGTTAGCATATAATGACATATATCTCCATCTCTGCATAGATGATGATCATCATCATCATCATCATCATCATCATCATCATTATCATCATCATTATGGTGATGATGATGATGACAATGGTGACGAGGGTGATGATGATGATGGTGACAATGGTGACGACAATGTTGATGATGATGATGATGATGATGGTGATGATGGTGATGATGGTGATGGTGATGATGGTGATGATGATGATTATGGTGATGGTGATGATGGTGGTGATGGTGATGGTTGGTGATGGTGATGGTGATGGTGATCATGGTGGTGATGGTGATGATAGTGATGGTGGTGATGGTGGTGATGGTGATGGTTGGTGATGGTGATGGTGATGGTGATGGTGATGGTGATGGTGATGGTGATGGTGATGGTGATGGTGATGGTGATCGTGGTGGTGATGGTGATGGTGGTGATGGTGGTGATGGTGGTGATGGTGGTGATGGTGATGATGGTGATGATGGTGATGTTGGTGATGGTGGTGATTGTGATGGTGATCATGGTGATGGTGCTGGTGATGATGTTGATTGTGGTCACATGACATAAATTTAACTACCATCTCCCAATTGGGCTCTGTCAAACTAGCTTGAAAACCAATGGATCTTTTGAAGAGCCTGAATGTTGCTGTGGAACCATCTGCCGCCCTTCGAAGAGAATCTCCTGATAAAATATACGATGCCGAGAAAAACACAAGATCTGATGCCGTCGATCATGTTTCGAGCTTCTTCCTGATCGGCTCTCCGGAGGACTCTGCCCTCGAGAGTCGAAAATGAGAATCATTGCATTATATTGGCCAGAATATCATTTGTGCGCTCTGTTCTGATCGCATCACTGCCAATGTACACGATCGCTTGTGCTCCAATTGAGGGATTGTGCGGAGTGTGATCTATTGGGTTTGCAGGAGCAATCTCTTTTTTGTTCCAAGCTTACAAGATGATCAACTATTATCTCGCCAATCTAACTTCCACTATGTAAGCATTCTCCGATCTGATACACACTCCCATGATCTCATTTATAGACCTTACAATAAGCATCTTTGATAATCAGATAGTTGTTTGAGCATCTGCAATTTCCAAAAGTCAAAGATCGGATTGTTTGAGCTTCCTAGCATCCGACTCCAAGGCTTGATTTTCAACTAAGATGAATCTAGTTGTTTGACAAAAAAAATCTTGTGGAGAGAAAAGTGAAATTTTCGATTACAAGATTTCAGTAAAATTCTATCAATTTTCTTGTAGCCATTGGACATTCTTTATAAGTAATGACAGGATAAGTTTTGGGGAAAAAGCTAAACTTAATGAACAGTATGAAACCAAGAAAATATACATTTTGATTGTAGATACATAAAAATAGTTTATTAAAAAATCTCATCATCTCCTATAAACTGACCTCTTACACTTTCTTTCCGAAGAATATTAATGTCTACAATTATTCATATAAAAGTCATCGTTGGCCTTTAGTGAAGAGTCTAAAGAGTCTAAAGATGACCATGGACAATTGGTTTTAAGGCTGTTCAATATCACGAGACAAATATTTGAAGGCAAAACTATAGTTGTAATACAATCATAACTAGTTACATCACGATCCACTCCATTTTTCCTTTTGCTTATCTTATAGAGGCTTAGATGACAATAGACCTTAATATTTTATGTTTAATTATCACTTTGCTTTCTTTTGTTGTTAGATGGTCACAAACACACTAATTGCTTGAACATGATGACGGGGCTCCATGAGTGATAAGGTTACAAACTCAAGCGGCTAGGAGCGAAAGGACATGGGTAACTCAAGAAGCTATGAACAACAAAAGAGAACAAAGATAGAGATGTGAGATTGAAGGAGAAGATTAGATCAACGTGTCGATGACCGGAGTTGAAATTCATGTGATACAGATCAAGGAGGTTACAACGGTTTGTAGTGTTGGCTAGGCCCATGCATGAAAGCATTCCTGAGTTTTCGAGGATGTGCTAAACTCAGGAACGTTTTTAGAAGCTTCTGGAACTTCCCAGAACTTTCCAACGATACGACAGTATCATGTAATTCTGAAGCTAACGACTGTAAATGTATACAAGTAAGTGCTCATATTGTGATTGTTGAGCAATAATGTCTTTGTTAATATGAGGTTGTAAGTTGGTGCTCATATTGTGATTGTTGAGCGATAATGTCTTTGTTAATATGAGGTTGTAAGTTTGATTCTCACTGAGCAAATCTTAGTAAACATTTGCACAATATTTGATATGAACATTATTAGATTGAATGTATTCTCTAGTGTAAACATTGGCATAGTATTTGATATCAAAACATTAAACTAAATGTATTTTTTAGCATATTTTTCTTTCTTTCTTTTACTTTTTGTTGTTTTTTTTCAACAGGATTAATTATAAGAAATATAGAAAAGAAAAAAGCTCCCCCTTTTTTTTTTTCTCAATCCATTTTGGTTTTGTTTTGTTTTTTTTTCTCATATTTCTTCTTTTTCTTTTGGATTTTACAAAAATGCAAAAAGAAGCTTTTCCTTGGTTTTTTTAATTTAATAAAGAAAAAAGAAAAAACAGAATCTCCATTCTTTTTAAATTTAGAAAAAATTGCATATATAATTCAAAACAGAAAACAAGAAACAAAAAACAAAAAACAAAACTCTCCCTTTTTTTTTGTTGGTTTTTTCTTTTGTTTTAGAAAATACATCTTCTTGTGTTCTCTCTTCTCTTCTCTTTTCTTCTTCTTTTCTTCTTCTTTTCTTTTCTTTGTGTTTTTCTGAAGCTTTCCATGGATCCTTCTCCTTCTCCTCCTTCTGCAGCAGACCATTCTCTCTGATTCCTGCAGAGAGAGAGAGATCGATCCATGGCTCGCCCCGAAGATCAGTAGCAGCAGCAGAAGCTCCTTCTCCTTACCATGTCGCCGATGCTCGATCTTGCAGATTCCGCGCTCCGGTGATGATGATTGATGATGATTCAGATTCCACGATCAGCGAGTAAAACCTCCTCCTTTCTGCATCATTTTTCTCTGATTTCTGCAGCGAGGATCGATCCATGGCTCGCCCGAAGATCAGCGGCAGCAGTAGCTCCTTCTCATTACCGTATCGCCGATGCTCGATCTTGCAGATTCCGCGCTCCGGTGATGATTGATGATGATTCTGATTCCACGATCAGCAAGTAACCCTTCCTTCTGCACCATTTTTTTCTGATTTCCGCAGAGAGGATCGATCCATGGCTGGCCCGATCAGCAGCAGCAGTAGCTCCTTCTCATTACCATATCGCCGATGGTCGATCTTGCAGATTCCGCGCTCCGGTGATGATGATTGATGATGATTCAGATTCCACGATCGGCAAGTAAAACACTCCTTTCTGCACCATTTTCTTTGATTTCTGCAGAGAGGATCGATCCATGGCTGGCCCGATCAGCAGCAGCAGTAGCTCCTTCTCAGTACCATATCGCCGATGGTCGATCTTGCAGATTCCACGCTCCGGTGTCGATGATGATGATGATGATGATGATGATGATGATGATGATGATGATGATGATGATTCCACGATCAGCAAGTAAACCCTCCTTTCTGCACCATTTTTTTCTGATTTCTGCAGCGAGGATCGATCCATGGCTGCCCCGATCAGCAGCAGCAGCAGCTCCTTCTCATTACCCGTATCACCGATGGTCGATCTTGCAGATTCCGCGCTCTGGTGATGATGATGATGATGCAGATTCCACGATCAGCAATGTTATAAGGATCGGCATGCTTCTTCCTTTTTCTCTCTGGTGATGATGACGGCGCAGATTCCGCGATCAGCGAACTCGTAAGGATCGGCCTGATGCTTTCCTCCTTTTCTGATCTACGGTCGATGGAAATGGCGCTGTCAATCCTGCCTGCAAGCATAACCTCACAACAGTATGCGGCGGGGCATAGATCAGGAGGTCTTTCTTCCCTCATCTACTGTTTTGATTGAATCTTCGTCCTCATGGACCGTCTCGCTCTGATAGTGGCGGTGATGCTTCATGATGATGATGATGACATTGTCAGAACTGGTTATGGCCCGCGGGATACAGACAGATCAGGAGGCGTTTCTTCCCTGAGCATCTACTGGTTTGAATCTTCATCCTCATGGCTCGTCTTCTTTTCTGGCTCTGATAGCGGCGGCGATGCTTGAAGATGATGACACTGCCAGAAGTGGTTATTGCGGGACACAGATCAGGAGGCGTTTCTTCCCTCATCCACTGTTTCGAATCATCGTCTTCATGGCCCGTCTCGCTCTGATAGTGGCGGTGATGCTTCGTGATGATGATGATGACATCGTCAGAACTGGTTATAGCTCGCGGGATACATACAGATCAGGAGGCGTTTCTTCCCTGAGCATCTACTGCTTTGAATCTTCGTCCTCATGGCTCGTCTTCTTTTCTGGCTCCGATAGTGAAGATGATGACATTGCCGAACTGGTTATGGCGGGGCACAGATCGGGAGGCGTTTCTTCCCTGAGCATCTACTGCTTTGAATCTTCGTCCTCATGGCTCGTCTTCTTTTCTGGCTCCGATAGTGAAGATGATGACATTGCCGAACTGGTTATGGCGGGGCACAGATCGGGAGGCGTTTTCTTCCCTCATCTACTGTTTTGAATCTTCTTCCTCATGGCCCGTCTCGCTCTGATAGCGGCGGAGATGCTTGACGATGACGAGATTGTGAAAACTGGTTATGGCGGCACAAAGATCAGGAGGCGTTTCTTTCCTCATCTACTGCTTCAAGCTTCGTCTTCATGGCCCGTATTCTTTTCTGGCTCTGACAGTATCAGATATGCTCGATGATGATGATGACGACATCGTCGAAACTGGTTATCACGGCGGGACACAGATCAGGAGGCGCTTCTTCACTCATCTACTGTTCGAATCTTCGTCTTTATCACCGCCATCGCTTTCTTCTTCTTCTTCTTCCGCTTCTTCTTCTTCCTCTTCTTCCCTGAGCCAGCCCCCCACCAATAGCAACCTTGTAGGATATGGTCTCTGTTCAATTTAACCTTCGCCTTACAATCGTTTTGTGCCTGAGAATAACAGGTCCCCTCTTCACGATGCGCCTGATTCATCTGTTTAAGTTTAGACATAAACGATGCAGTCACGTCGTACTGTGTTTCTGCTCCTCCTCCTCCTCCGCCTTTGATGTCGGTGATGGAAACAGATGGAGTATTGTGCCCATGGTCTGTAGAATTTGCCGCTGGCGCGATGATCTTTCCTCTCAACAATGGAGGTAAGGGTAAAGGTGTAGTCCTGCTGCTAGATTCCGTCAGATTGCATGCAGGTTTTGGCTATGGCTTGTATGCCGGATGGTGTACAGCTTTGATCCGGAGATTGCGCACAGTCGCTCACAGAATCATCACGCGGAATGAAGATATGCTTATAATCACTGCTCGCGCTTCTTCTTCTTCTCGGAAGTCGAGTTATTAGCGATGGCAATGACAGCGCCTCCTCTTCTGATTCCCATCTGCTTGGAAGCAGCAGAGACACAGCTCGCTTCATGAACCTATGAACCCGCGATGCAGAGCCAGGTGTCGTGGTTGAACTAGAGTTAGCGGAAAGACGACAATCCAGAAGCTTGTCAAGCCATGATTTTGATTTCTCCGTCTGCTTGCAGGTATTCTCACTGGCGTTGCTCTCGCGCAGTCTGTCTATTATGGAAGCGCCATGAGTATCTTCGCAAGCTGTAGCAGACGAAGGAGCATGGCTATTACTAGAACTGACAGATGAATCCGTGAATGATTGATCAACAGCATGGCCAGAATGATCCGATGAGGAAGCTGAAGCAGAAGAATTCTCTCCTTTCTGTTGGTGGCCATCGCCTAATCGACCTGGAGGGCCTGTACTGGTCTTTGAGGTCTTAATCGACGGCGGAAGCTGGAAGATCTTGAACGGTTTGGTGCTCGTATATGAACTCCTCTTCATATCTAGCTTCGCAGCCATTCCAAGATCAGATTTTGCGCCATAGCCAGGATGGATATGTAGAGCAGAGGCTTTGAAAGTAGGATTTGGGAACATAACCAGAGGCTTGGCAGCAGAAGGCGATTTGGAAGAAAGCCTCCATGATCGAGAAGGGCTAGGTCGCACATCCACACAGAAGGCGAGCTCCTCGTCGTGATCACGATCACAATCCAATCGAGACACACTAGCCGCTCTAGTGATCACACTGTTACAGGCTACGGCGGCGTCTCTCTCTGCACTTACGGCTGATGGTATTCGTTTTGATCTTACTCCCACCATAGCCAGCAAGTCTTCCATATTGGAAGGTCTCTTCTTTCTTTCGAAGATTCTAGCTTCTTCCCCTAATTCCTCCTCTTCTGACAACGTTTCACCCTTCTTCTTCTTCTTCTTCTTCATCTTCTTGTTCTTCTTCAACATCGGTGCCGTCTTCTTTGATGTGGTAATCTTCTGCTGCGACTTGATAGGCTTTTGATCCATGGCCATCGCAGCCTCACAACTGCTGACGATCTGTCCAGATTTGGCGTGTGTTACAACAGATTTTACACGCTCGGCGATGGTCATTGTCGTGATACCTCTACTGTTGGAGATGGCCGTGATGCCATGCCACGGAGGTCTGTACTTCTGCTGATGATCTGGTGCAACAAGAACTGCACCTTTGCTACTTCCATTCCGGCGCTGCAGGTTAGGCGACGTATTCTTTACAGACGAGTGCTTGCGAGATGCCGAAGCAGGAGATGATGATGATGACGACGACGGTCTTTGCACGTCTAAATCAGTTGGAGGATCATCCAGTCCTTGCAGTGGAATCAAGCTCTTTGCAACTTCATCTACTTCGTCGGATCGGCTGCGCCTTGTGGCCGGAGAGCATTTCTGCACACAGGTTTCTTCAGTATTTCGCTTGGCATCAGATGACGTGGGAGCTTCAGCCGATAGGGTAGCCGATCTTTGTATTACTCTCACGCTTATGGCACAGATGTCTCTACCCGCGGCCTTGCTCAGATCATCAGGTTTCTTTGATGGAGATCTAATTTCATCTGCATCAGAAGCAATCGCATCGCGAGAGCTCCATTTCTGGCCCGAGCTCGAGTGATCAAGCTTTGACCTTTCCTGGTCGTCGTGCTTCGGGCCGATCTTAATCTCCGTATCTACACAGGCCACTTCAATCTGTGCAGGTTTTACTAGAGTCGCGATGGCTTCTGCAGTTCCTGGTATCAAATCGAAGCTTGATTCTCCATCTCTAGCACCATGACGTTCGTCGCCATCACCGCTCCCAACGGCGCTATCTGTACACGAGCTTTGAACCTCTGCGGGTGCGTCTTTCGACCTCGCGGCCATGGCACGATCTGCTGCTTCTCCTTTCAAATGGAAGCTCGAATCTCCATGTCTGGTCATGGCAACACAGCATTCTTCACCGTCACCATTCCCGACAGAAATATCCACATCCCTCTGCTGCAGGTGGCGGTATATTATCGGCAGTTTCTGGAAATCAGAAGGATGCCACGAAGACGACGCGTCCTTGGTTGAAGCTGCGACATTCACTGCCTTATTCTCCAGCAGCACCTTCCCCTCCCTTATGTAAATCTGATGGGACCTTACTGTCGAATGCTTCTTCGAATTCGCCATGGCTGGAGATGGCGAGGAAGCCTCGCGATCAGGAGGTGCCGTATGAGCACCTGATGGAGAAGGAGAAGGCACGGCCGCGGGTGCAACTTTCTGCTGCTCGAACGCACTACACGGCTTCATTCTTTCCATGATCCGCTTCATCTTCCCCTCGTTTGACTTCTTCTTCTTCATCATCATCCGCCTCGCCTTCTTCTTGTCCTTTTCTGGGGCCAATATAGCCTCGCCAACACGGATGTTCTCCTTGCCATCCCCAGGTCCAAACTTTTCTGAATCTGCATCTATAGTAGTGGCAGTGGCCGAGCTCTGAGTACTCTGCGCAGAGACGATGATTGTTTCCTCAGGCACGGTCCATCTCCTCCTCGGCTTTGATAATCTTCCTCCTGTGCTTAAACGATCAAGGAAAAGGCAGAATTGTTTATGTGAGGCCCTTGATCAGAGCAGAATCAGACCAGCTATGGTGTGTGGACGTGGCTGTAAATACAGAAGAACTGGGAATATTCCATGGACAGAAGAAACAAGCTCTAATGAGATGGAACGATGTGGTTACCAGCAGCAATGCCGACGTTGGATGGCGATGGTGAAGGGCGAGGACGAAGAAGAAAGGGAGAATCGGCAGGGGAGACGAGCTTCTTATGCACTGCGCCATGACTCAACGCGTTCTGATCGGCGGTGCCAAATGCTCTATGATCCGAAGAAGGTTTTGAACGCCGGGACTGATGGTCATGTGGAATATGGTGTTGCGGAGGAGGAGGAGGAGGAGAAGGAAGAGGACGGAGATGGTGAAGAGGAGGAACTAGAAGGCCTGTATAAGTAGCTGCTGCAGGTGCAGGTGCGGGTGCTGGGGATGGCGATGGCGATGAACAAGGGGTAGGAGCGCTGTGACGCCTTCTCAGACACGACTGGATTTGAGCAAGGCGAGAGACTGCCTCGTCCACTTTGGCGATGGTGTTTGCGATCAAATCGGGGCGATCTATGTAGCAATCGCTGTTTCTGTCAGGGCGATCTATGTAGCAATCGCTGTTCCTTCGGCCGGGTGTCATCTGATCATACGCCGATGAGCAGCAGCAGCACCGGCGCCTCAGATTGCTTTGCCGCATCAGCAGATGCTGGCCATGAATCAGAGCTCGGAGCACCAAGCCGATCGATGAGGCCCTCAGCAATGTGGTCCGGGCATTCTGTAACCCAGGTCGGTTCTCGAAACGGATCGAGGACTTCCATGCCCCGCTCTTCTTCTTCTTCTTCTTCTTCTTTTCGCTCCACAGGCCTTGTTTTGCAGCTCAGCTTCTTCTTCTCTTCAGTTGATGATGGTATGGCAAAGGAAGGCCCAGTATGTGGAGCACTGGACACAGCGGCATGAGAGGCCCGATACTTGGCGATGGCGATGGCGATGGCGTGTGGAAAGAAGGGATCGGGGAAATGCAGGGAAACAAAATTGGGCTTGATGGAGGAGCACTGACAACTGAGAGGCCGATCGATGCTTAACAGATGGCGATGGCGATGGCGTGTGGGAAGAAGGGATTTGGAGAAATGCAGGGAAACAAAATTGGGCTTGATGGAGGAGCACTGACAACTGAGAGGCCGATCGATGCTTAACAGATGGCGATGGCGATGGCGGTGGGAAGAAGGGATTTGGAGAAATGCAGGGGATCAGAAGCTGTTGCTGTTGCCTGCGGCAGCGGCGAATGCGGAGAGAGGCGACGGGGGCGAGGAAGTGGGAGGTCAGAGAAGGCGCGTTTTCCAAACAGATTTCCAAGCCATGTATGTATGTATGTACACATTCACACACATCTTTCCTAATAAAAGTCCTCCTCTTTCGATTCATATTTTTCATCTTTCCATGCGTCTCTTCTTCTTGCCTTTCAAAAATCTAATGTGGTTTTCTCGCCCCTTTGAATGCGTGGATTGGTTCAGGGTTTAGGGTTTAGGGTTTAGGATTTAGGGTTTTAGGGTTTAGGGTTTAGGGTTTTGAGGGCTGGGGTTTAGGATTTAGGGTTTTGAGGGCTGGGGTTTAGGATTTAGGGTTTTGAGGGCTG
>JBBBWG010026879.1:43477-56880 GCA_037176905.1 Azolla pinnata | reverse complement strand
TTTAGGGTTTTGAGGGCTGGGGTTTAGGATTTAGGGTTTTGAGGGCTGGGGTTTAGGATTTAGGGTTTTGAGGGCTGAGTTTTACATCTTAGGGTCAATATAACGTGTTTTCAATGCTCCCGGGTGGTTTGGGTAGTTTGCTCCGACTCCCCTTCGACGTGCTTTGGTTTAGGGTTTAGGGCGTATGATCTTAGGGTTTCATCAAAGTAACGTGTTTTCAGTGCATCGTCTCTATATTGAGAGAATGCTCCGGGGTTGGCTCCATCTTCTTCTAGGTAGTTTTGTTGCTCCGATGACTTTGTGCCGATTCTGGCACCTTGATAAGCTTTTTGGTTTAGGGTTTAGGGCTTTGAAGGTCTTAGGGTTTGATCAAAGTAACGTGTTTTCAATGCATGGCCTCTATACTGAGAGAATGCTCCAGGGTCGGCTCCATCTTCTTCTAGGTTGTTTTGTTGCTCCGACGACGATGACCTTGACATGATTTGGTTCAGGGTTTAGGGCTTTGAAGGTCTTAGGGTTTGATCAAAGTAACGTGTTTTCAATGCATGGTAGAGTCTCTATATTCAGAGAATGCTCCAGGGTCGGCTCCATCTTCTTCTGGGTTGTTTTGTTGCTCCGATGACGACTTTGCCCGATTTTGGTGCTTTGGTTTAGGGTTTAGGGCTTAAGGGTCTTAGGGTTTGATCAAAGTAACGTGTTTTCAATGCATGGTCCCTATATTGAGAGAATGCTCGAGGGGTGATTGTAACATCATTGGAAAGCAAGATGGGGTTCACCATACCTCGGAACATGAGTATGTTATGGTGATGAAAGTCGATTGCTCCAGGGACCAGGAGATGCAGGAGAACCTTTGAGATCTGCGAGGTCTTCTTCTTCGCTCCCTTTGCTTTGCTATTGCCAATAATACTCTACTAAGCAATAGGATCGTGAAGTGACGGATGACAAGAACTTCAATGATGGTAGGCCATCATCAAAAGAGTGAACCAAATCACAATCTCTAGGCATGGGGAAATCTACTCCCCCCCCCAAACATCCAAATGTTTATCCATTTGGACGATTGCGTCTTTCGTGCACCAATATTCAAGTCAACATGTCGAGAGAGTGACAGAAGTTCACGATGTTCCCTTGTAGGTTCAACCTTTGATCAGCTGCTCTACAGTATTGTTATAGACGCTCGTGATAATTTGCTCTCAGAAAAACCTTCACTCCTCGCTTAGAAACAGCTCGGAATGGGCTTTGCTAGGTCTGACCTTCGATTAGAACTCTGCCTATGAGCCCAACATTAGAACGATTTGATGATTGAGGTCGACTCATGCTGCTTGTCGTGGAACTTGCAAGCGACCATATTCTAATGACATCGGAAACTACTTGATTGGTAACACAATGAATGTTTTTCGAGTGGTAACTGAAGCCCGGAGACACCCCAGAAAGAAAAAAAAAACACAACAAAAAAAAATCTGGAAAGTTTTTGTTTTTGTTGTTTCGTCTGGTTAGAAATCCTACACGAAGTAAGTAAAAAGAAAAGAAAAGAAAAGAGATGATACTGTATGACATGATAACACCAGCAAAGTTTTGATGACATCGATTTCAGAAGCTTTGTTTAATGCTCTTCCTAAGAGCCGACAAAGCTCCGTGTCGGAAATCTTACAGCGAAAAGCTGCATGTCAGAAAAATGGCTCTAAGTTCTTCTTCCCTTTGGGGAGGTAGAAATTTTTCAACTGGGGCGTTTCTAGGACTTAATCCTTAGGTAAATTCTTTCACAGACTGTTTTTCATGCCAAGCTTATCAGTGGACCATTGGTAAGCTCCATATCAGAAACTTAGTAGTTCAGCCGCGTTGTTTCCACACTAACAATAACCTTTCATAGATTGCTAGCTCTATACTACTTTGCTCATCATACATTATGCACACACTTGCTCCCTCTAAATCTGAACACTTTTTTTATTTAACAAACATTCTGCAAAAGGCTTTACATAGGTGTACACAAATACATCCTGATGCATTTTTAGAAAACTCTTCCTCCAATAGAATGTTTGAATAATACCTTATCGACGTCAAACAATGCCCCGCCTCCTGGCAACCGATCTTTTTTCTTCTTCTTTTTTTTTACGTCGGATGTGAGCAACATCTTGGCGCCGGTTTTATGCTCGAAAGAGTTAACGGCCTCGTTCTCCCCGCTGCTAAAATAAATCGGGAGTTTTAAAGAACCTGGAGAGGACTGATGCCCCAGATCTCTTTTGCATACTGATGGATAGTCCTGTCGCTGCTGAATTTGAAAGATCCAGCCGTGTTCAATATCGACATTTTCGTCCATCTCTGCATTTTTCAAATGGTAAGAACGAGATGTGAGCCGTCTGAGATCTCTATACCACGAAAAAGTTTTTTTTGTTATTGCTTTGGTTAGTGAATAAATTCATCATAAATAAGTATAAGAGGCAATTCTTATTGAATCACAACGGCTTCTTTTTAAGACGCGAAGGGAATCACGAGTCTCTCTACTTTTTATGAATCAAATCGCAGCGCTGAACAAATCCAACTTCCGTCGACGCATATTTTCCCTTCCTGTTCTCACTTTGTATTTGATCAGTGCCTTGTTTGCAGAAATCTATTAGTGTTTTTTGTGCCTCGCCACAAAGACCCATATGTCCTAAAAACTTAAACGAAGACATGAATATCGTAGTTTTAGATAGAGAACGTCATATACCTGTTTGTCCTTGTAAGCCTCGTCGATTTTGTCCTGGCATTCGATATACGAGGGAAAATCTTTTCCAACCAGGAAGTAATCGCCTCTACCATAACCTTCGTTGCCTTCGAGAGATCCTAGCAGATCAGTGTAGTCATACTTCCCAAATACTCCACTCCTTATAAATGCTTTTGCTTCTTCAAACCTTGGATCCGGTTTGAACTGCACACAAGGTAAAACAGTTGTGCATGGGAGATTTTAACTCCACGGGTATGGAATTACCAATAAACATTCCTGTTTTATGATTCAGATTCCACATAATATAATTTCATATACTTGCAATTAATTGCACGCAGAAAAGGAAGAATCGCACCAGCCGTTAGTAAAGTGATCAGTTCCAGATCAGTACTTCTTTAAAGACAAACGGGCACTACCGAATGGAACCATACTAGGATTACTACCGAATGTTACTAGTTGATTTGTTTGGCTCAAATTACTACTTATTTGGACCTCACTGACTCCACCTGCCGTGTGCCTGTTTTTCCATATAACATCTTCTGTTCATGTTTCAGTGCAGTTTGCAGAACATGGGCCTAGTTTCAGTTCCTTTCTCGCATTTCCTTACTCTATGTTCGTCGACTGTGTACAAATGCAACTTAGCCCTTAATATGCAACAAATGCAGGCTACTCTGAAAAACACTAAAGGTTAAATGCTTCTATGGCACCTATGTCATGCCATTCATCAAGACGATGATTTGATCGCATGTATCACTACTAGAGAGAAATATTCGAGACTCCCTTTGGAAAAAAACCCAAAATGCAAATGCTTAAGCATTTGTTGGAGGGAGATGAATTATGCCTAACGATATCAGTGAATTGTTTTTCGCAACAAGATAAATGCATCTGATGTATTGATCTTGCATATCAAGAAGAGTTGTGACAAGATACCAGCCCTTGCGCTCGTTCCTTCCTGAGGCCGGCTATTTCATGAGCATATGCACCAAAGAGGAAGAAGTTGTCTTCCCCGACTTCTTCTCTAATTTCGACATTCGCACCATCGAGCGTTCCGACAAGAACGCAGCCATTCATTGCGAACTTCATGTTGCTCGTGCCACTTGCTTCCATTCCAGCAGTGCTGCAGAAGAACATAAAAGAAAATCTTAGATGTGAACAGAGTGTGAAGGGAAGGAAGTAGATCTCATAGAAAGACCGGCCCATGTCCATAATATGAATAATTTTGGAGAATCGGTCACTGGAGAAGCTAGTAGTATATCACTGAATTGATTAACAAAGCTTTATTTCGACGAAGAACAGGTATACTTCTCCTCACATTTGATTGTAGAATTATTTGTATCAGGAAAACCAGCTAATAACAATCGAGTTACTAGGAACATAGAATTTGTTCAGGCCTGTTTGTAAGCGCAAATATGACAAGACAATCACATTTGCATATGACAAGAAAATCAACGTCTCGCCGAAAACTTCAAGATCTGCTGTCCGTTTGCTTGAGAAACATTGTCATCTAACAAACGGAAAATTACAAGAAGACAAAATCACCTTATATGTTGGGAGAGTTCACTGGCGGGGATTAGCGCTTCTGCAACGCTGACATTGTAATCCGGCACAAAAATTACCTGTATCCGGGCAAAACACAAAGGAATGAAACCAAATAAATGCCGCAAACAGAAAAGCAGCAGGAACAGCAATCGACTCGACTAGACCTCATATGATATTTCTACCCTTTGCAGGAACATGTTACCTTGAGCAAATCTCCAATCTCAGGGTCGTTGTTAATGGTAGCACCAACATCTACAATGAGCTTCACTATCCGTTTGGCTTGTACATATGTTGCAAATGCCTTCCCTCCAAAGAGGCACACTCTAGGAACGTATTTTTCTTTCCGTTCTTCTGGAGTCAGTTCTTTCATTTTTTTGTAGCGATATACCAAACCCAGTATGTTCAGGAATTGCCTCTTATACTCGTGGATACGCTTGACCTACACAACGATCCACCGCTTACAAATGCACAAAATCATTCGCTGCATTATCAGGTAGTTAGTTTTCCAAGATACTGACTTGAATGTCGAAAAGAGCATCGGGGCTAATGACGAATCCGGTTTTCTCCTTGATATAATGTACAAGCTTGAGCTTATTTGCTCTCTTTGCCTGCCACCATTCCTCTTGTAGCTCTTTGTTGTCCACAAACTGCAACCCAAAATGAGCATATAACATTTATTGATGTATGCGAACATTGAATTTCATGTGCAGAACGAGCACGACTTTGAAGATATTATCACGTCAAATATATAAGAATGATACCAGTCTCGCATGGGGAAGCAGTAGCAAAATGTTCGTTTGCTTTAACAAAGACCGTGTTAGAGCTATAACATCATTTTATAAATAGCTTATTCAAAGTATGATAACCTGTCGCAATTGACCAAGCTTCTCAGTGTCGAGAACCCATTCATCCGAACCAAGCCACTTTGTTATAACCGCACTGAGTTGTGGATTGCAAAAGCTCAACCATCGTCTTGGTGTAACCCCATTCGTTTTGTTCTGGAACTTTGTTGGCCACAACTACAATCAGAGAAAGAGTTACCGATCAATCATAGGAAGTACAGTGGCGTGCAAAGTAAACCATTGTAGCTCTATTTCAATGAAAATGTCCAATGGTATTCACCTTGTAAAAATCAAGGAAGACTTCATTTTTCACAATGTCGCTATGAATTGCTGCAACTCCATTTACTGTATGCCCAGCAATAACACACAAGTTTGCCATGCGCACCAGTTGTGGAGCCTTTGCAGGGGGTTCCTTTGCCTTGACAACGTCCTTCACAGATTCCTTCTCTGCTGATTTCCCCGCCTCAGCTACCTTCTTGGCATCAGCATCATCTTTAGAAACATCAACTTTCTTGATGAAGAAAGAAGCAACAGATGATGGCAAATCGGCATTTTCAACTATCCTTGTCCTATTAATTAGCAATTCAAGCTCCTCCTTATCAGAATGTTGGCCAGATCCAACGAGTGATACAATGAACTGCAAATGGAGAATGAGAGTGGATGTAGACTTTAGCAAAAACTTATGAGAGGTTCAAACACTGTGCATACAAATAAAAAGCACAATCACCTGCTCATCAATCTTTTCAATTATTTCAACATGCCTTGGCAGAAGCTTTTTCATGATATCATACGACCACTTCTCCAAGGCTTCCGGTAGTACTGTGTGGTTTGTATAAGCCACAGTTCTGGAAAATTCAAAGGACATGCATAAGAGCATTGATTCAAGTTTGGAATAGCCAGACCCAACATTCATCACACACTAATTGAAAACGCCAGGCACATCACAATTCACATATACTAACTCCTACAGAGCATGGTCCATAGCAAATGAAGAGATTAATTGAGTTAATGGAGTATATGGACCGCCAATTGGGTAAACAACGGTGATGTAATACATGAATATAGAGAGAGATCTCTGCTTCACTACAAGCCAGAGTTGCACCTCTATATAAGAACACATCTGCTTGAGTTCTCCCACCATGCTTCATTACTGTATTGTCTTTTTTCCACACATTAATCCTAGGTAATCCCAAATTCAATGTACACAATGCAGCTTGAAAAACTGCTCCAGATCAAGTATTGGTTAACAGATTTCTAGATCTAAGCATTTTGATTTTTCTTGGATGTTGCTAAATTTTGAACGTTTCCATGCTTTTCACCTTTTTCCTGGTACCATTTAGTTAAAAGATAACATCCACCGACCAAATGAAAATAAATGACATTCAATTTTAATGACACATCAAAATTTTCATTTGCATTTTCTTACTTCTGAGTGATTTCCCACGCCTGGTCCCATGATAGGCCTTCAATATCTACGAGGATCCTCATTAGTTCAGGAACTGACAAAGTTGGATGTGTATCATTCATTTGCAGTGCCACCTTATTTGGAAAATCTGACCAGTTAACCCCTGCCTTTGACCTCCTTTTGAAGTGTGCAATGATATCTTGAAGGGAAGCTGAGCATAATGTATATTGTTGCTTTAGACGCAAAATCTTTCCTTCGATAGAATCGTCACCAGGATAAAGAACATAACAAATCTGATACAAAATACACCAATCATAAAAATATCCACAAAAGACTATGACAGCTATCCATGCACAGTTGGGTCAACCATATGTACCTTTGCAGCATTCGCATGCGCCTTGTCTGCCTCATCATGCTTACCAGCATTGAAGGCCGCAAGGTTGAACTTCTCTGGAGGCACAACGGTAGACCATAGGCGTAAATTGATTGTGTTCTTTGTCTTATATCCAGGAATGGGCACGTCGTATGCAATAACAAGAATGTCTTCACCATTTACCCATTGTTTATTTCCATTAGAATCTTCAACAATTTCCCCAAAAAACTTGATCGGGTAAGATATATCGTTTCTAGGGATCTCCCAAGGATTTCCTTTCTGGAATCAATGAGTGAAATCAGGGAATATGATTCAATATATCGGTATCAGGTCATTGATGGTTGCATCAGTTTAAGAAGCCCAGGACTCACCTCTAGCCAGTTTTCAGGTACCTCCTCTTGACCTGCGCCTGTTATATTTTGATGAAACAACCCATACTTATATCTCAGCCCATAGCCCCATGCAGGGTAATTCAAAGTGGCCAAAGAATCCAGAAAGCATGATGCTAGGCGTCCTAGCCCACCATTTCCCAGTGCAGCATCAGGTTCCTACAGCAGTTTATCCATATCTAAATTCCTAATTAGATTCGTAAAAAAGGACTTCTTGGAATGAATTGTTCATGAGGTGAAAGACACCTAACTTGTTCAGAAACACTCTCTAGACCATGCCCAAGTTTGATGAGTGCATCTGCATATGCATCCTTCAATTCTAGATTTCCGACGGCATTGAGGAGTGCTCTTCCCTGCAAGATTCCAGCGCAATAACTAGCTAAGAATTTCTTAAAGTACTACAGTTATTTCCTCGCGGGGAGATGGAACATAACCGATTTTCAAAGAGATTGGAAAAGAAAAGCACATAATGCTCCTCTATACATTTGACAACAAACTACTTTATTAAGCATATCAACTGATTTAAGGACATTGTAATTATGTCAAAGATGCCTCTGGAGTCCCTGCAGACCTTCTCAAGTTTACAGTGTTTACAGAGTCATCCAACACTGTAACGAGTTCATAACTTATATGTAATCCAATAAGGTTCATCCACGTAACCACATTCATACAGAGTACAGTGAAACCAAAAAGAGAAATGCATCGTCAGAACAATACATCAATCTCTGGGAAAAGACTGTGTGTCCTTCAGAATTAGACAATCTGCGTCATCATCTAAATTCTAAAGCTTCATATGGACCCTTTCAAGAGAGAAAGCTGTGTCGAAGCAACCTATGGTGTTTACACAGGTGAGCAGTCATCAGCATGAACTGTATACAAACACCATCCGCCACAGCCTGGAGAGTGTACAGATAAACGTTGAAAAAGAAGGAAAATCAAAGATTTATCAAACCTGGAGAAATTCCATCGACAGATAGTAAGCTTGCTTAGGATTCTGATTTTGGAAGAGTTCATATGTCTTATTCCATCTCTCAATAAGAATATCTCTAACACTTTGTGCAGTGGCCAAGTATGCTGCATTCACCTCAAACGTGAGAGGGGAGAAAGATGGAGTGTACTCAGCATGATAACTGATATTGGATGCAATGGAAGCTTCATCAGTGAGAGGAGCTGTCCGATCTGGAAAACCATCACATATATTTCGCGTGAAACGCTAAATTAAAACTGATAATTGAAAAACAATATTACTTTTTGCTGCACAAAAATCTCTATACACAATCAAAGCATAGCTTTCCCTGGCAAAAGTTTTGCACAGAAACCCTAACTAATGTGAGAAGTTAGGTGGCTCCAGCCAAAAAGTATATATTTTGGTGCAAGGAGTCCTAACATGAGGTAATCTCAACTTAGAAAAAGCATGAATTTTGCTGTACGGATGAAGCTGTACCATCAGAGAGTGAGATGTTTCCACCATCAGAGTTCACAAGAAAGCGAGATGAGGTTAAGTACTCCTAAGATGAAGAGCTACTGCTATCCCAGAGGCCATCAAAATAACTATGCACAAGGCACTTGAATAGATGATGATGATGCTCCAGATGCCATTTGAACAGATGTGGAAATAGGATTATTATCCAGGAGGTGTTCAAGAGATCAAGGTAACACGTAAGGGCGTGGCTTGGAAGAATGCGTTTGAACAGATCCTGAAGATAATGCAGAAGGTATTGCAAATCAAAATGAAAATGTTGCTCGTTTAGAAGGCTTCGAAATAGTCTATGACAATCAAGGGCGGATCAAGATTCGTAGGGCACACAAACGAAGAAATGATGACTGTTCAGAATGTGCTTTAAACATGTAACAATGAATGCAAAGGATCTAAAGCCGTTTGAGCAAACATGCTGCCATGACTTACTATTAACGTCCCAAACCATGATTTACCAAAATGCATCTGTGATGGATGATAATGATGATGATGTTGTTGATGACAGTGGAGTTAGAGCAAACAAATAGGTTCATGCAATATGAAAATGTGCCTACGCAGGTGACAGCCATGGTAATGGATCGGATGGAAATGGAGCTAATAGGTCGCAATTGACTAGAATCTGCTTACTATGGTGATGATGACGGCGATATCAATGATGATAATGATGAACGGAAATGAGACGATCAATGAATTTGATTTACCATTTTGCTTCGTCTGATTGGTCTTAGGTTGGCTGGCGACGGCACGAACGACAGATAAGTGCGGGGAGCGAGGAGGAGGAGGAGGAGGAGGAGAGGAGCGAAGCAGCGATGGGATGCTGGTGGTGGTTGAAGTGATGCCGGGGAAGCACGAGAGGGCGAGGGAATCGGAGCCAAACGAGAAGAAAGGAGAGCAGGAATGCGCGTGCGACGAGTCGTGGAGATGGCGAGGGAGGAGAGAAGCAGAAGCAGGAGCAGGAGCAGAAGAGGCGGAGGAATGCAGCAAGGAGGTCGAAGAAGAAGTGATCAGTACCATAGCGGCAGCCGGGAAGTCCGAATTCGGATTCAAAAGGAAAGGCGGAGAACGAAGCAGGCGAATTCGGCTTCCTCTCTTCTCTCCGATCCACAGAATGTGCCGTCTGAACGTCGTCTGTGGGAGCTGGATCGGCTATGGCGATGGAAGCTTCGCGCAGATCTTTCTCGAAGAAGAAGACGAAGACGAAGACGAAGACGAAGAAGAAGACGAAGACGAAGAAGACGATGAAAAAACCAAATAAAAATAAAAATAAAAATCAACTGGAAAAATAAAAATCAACTGGAAAAATAAAAATAAACCGGAAAAATAAAAATAACCGGAAAAATAAAATTAAAACTAGAATAATACAAATAAATTTACAAAATACAAAAAATACTGAAACGTGAATACGCTTTTTCCCGGCTTTTTTTTTTTTGAAAAATTACCACAAAAAAAAAGCGCCTAACCAAATTATAAATTACGTTTTAAGTCCACTTAGTGAAATAAAACGCTAACAGAATTGACGCCTTAATCTTTACCTTCCGCTAAAAGAATTAACATTCGATTAAATTCCGCTGCTATCGATTCGCTCCCTAATCGCTTCTCACTTGATTGATCTTAATCGATTTCCCTTATTTGTATCCGATTGATTAAACAAAAGCCAGTTCATTTCCGAGAATCCGATTGATCGATTAACACGTTCATCCGGCACCTGATCAAATAATCGAGAAGTGATCAGTTGATTAGTTAATTAGTTGATGTTAATCGAAACCGCACAATTAATTGATTTGCTCTTGATCGATCGATCGATCGATCGCGCGTAAAATCTTTTAGAACTAGGCGTGAATTTTGTAATGTCTGGTTTTTTGTTAGCGGGCGTTAAAATGTGATTTCTATAATTTTGTTAGAGGCGTTTATCGCTAATTTTCCCCTAATGTTCTTTTGTTTGTTTTTATTTTCGAATTTTTCGCAGTACGTAATAATAATATCTTCTTCGCCACACTTTCAATCTCCACCGTCCATTTGTGGACGGCCCACCCTTTCTTTCTCGGCTCTTTTTTTTCTCTTTATCTCGGGAAAATAGCATTTTTTTTTTCTTTTTTTCTTTTTTTACATAAAATCTTAATTTTTTTTGTCCACATTCCAAGAGAAGATATTTTCGGGAACATGCATCGCATCCCACAAATGCATACATGCCATGCATGCATAGCATACATACACATGCCACGCATGCATGCATAGCATACACACGCATGCCACACATGCATCGCACACATGCATGCATAGCATACACACAATTGCCACGCATGCATACATGCCATGCATGCATAGCATACCTACGCATCCCACGCATGCCACAAATGCATCGCACACATGCATGCATAGCATACACACAAATGCCACGCATGCATATATGCCATGCATGCATAGCATACACACAAATGCCACGCATGCATACATGCCATGCATGCATGGCATACCTACACATCCCACGCATGCATAGCATACACACGCATGCCACACATGCATCGCAAACATGCATGCATAGCATGCATAGCATACACACAAAATGCCACGCATGCATACATGCCATGCATGCATCCCATACACGCACATGCCACACATGCATCGCACGCATGCACGCATGCCATGCATGCGCAGAGCATACATACACATGCCACGCATGCATGCATAGCGTACACGCATGCCACACATGCATCGCACGCATGCATGCGTAGCATACATACACATGCCACGCATGCATGCATAGCCTACACCCATGCGCGCGCCTGCATGCATACATGCATACACACATGCGACACATACATCCAGATGCATCATGATACACACACAAACACGCACAACCATCATACATGAGACACATTCACACATCGTCCGAACATGCACGGATGCATGCACTCATACATCCACACATGCATACATGCATGCATGCACTCATACATCCACACACACACATGCATGCACACATGCCTAAACACATGCCTACATGCATGCATACACACACATATGCATTCAGGCATTGTATACACAACACAGGTCTTTTTTTTACATACGGATCGGTCATTGTTCGCGGCACTGTGCAGTTCAGGACGACTTTGTGCCGAATAAAGATGCGAAATTCGTGCGAAGCTCTGCGGCGAATCCGAGAAACGCATGCAGAAAGTTCCTGTCTGATTGCTGCTCGTGGCCCTGCGAAACTACAAGTTGCTGATGCTTCGAGGAAGTAAGTAGATGATCAAAACGAGCGCAGATCAGGAAGGGCACAGATCTGGATTCCGAGGGAAACCTCGAAGAAGTGGAGCTCAAAAGTCATCAAGCTAAAGTTTGTAAAGAGCAAGTAAAAAAAAGTAAAGTTCACTAGAGAGAGTCCTCTGTAACTTGGCGTGCGATTCTGTGCGCTAAAAAGAGGCGATCTGAGGGCAACAACTGTAATCTGCTCCATAGTTTTTAGGAGGAGCTCATCGAGTCCACAATTTCCAATCTTAAATGGTATCAATTCTCGGTGACAAATCATTCGTGAGCTCGTGTAAGCTGTATAAGCTGAAAGATTCGATTTAGTGTTGAATCGTCCGAGTTTAACGTCAGTATTCGGTGCTCTTATTACAAAGCTATTGAGTCCCTGTCTTATCGAGCTCTTTGCATTAATGACGGAACACGAGAAACTCTTCGAAATGAATCAGGAGCAATGAAAATAGAGCATCTGGCAATCTGCATCGCCTGATGATGCAAGCCAAACTTGATGCATCGATCATAATAACACGACCTTCAAGTCCTGCTCGAGCTTCCAATATCATCACATGTTTGCGTTATGTCGTTGGTCTCATCTATGTGACGATTCGCACTTGTCCACACAAACCAAAACGACGAGTTAACCAAGTCAATACCACATGCAGACTCGAATCCAATCCTCTAGTTGCAGCTACCAACTCTAGTATCCATGATGCATAGCCCTATGAATCCTTGTTACAGAGTCCTACAACTTTGAAATCTCAAGCCAAGTGCAACAACAATCTGATTGAATAACTCACAATGTTCAGGAGCTTGTCGGAGTGTTAAAATGTGAGCCAAGAAGAGATAGCCCACATACATTTTGCACAACTAGAACACATGTATAATTACGCAATCAGAACACATGTTTACACAACACACACATATAATTGCACGCTTAGAACACATGAAAATTTACGTAGATAGCAAAGCACACAAGATTTACGCGGACACAAACACACATTTACGCGATTGGAACGCAAATGTTTATGCAAACGCACGTAACAGTATCAGAACACAACAGAAACACAGACATAACACGCACAAACTTACATAGACCACAGAAGATTTACAGAGTCGAAAGGCAACCGACACACACACAGGATTTGCACAGTCAAAACGCACGGATTTACACAGACCGAAACATGCACAGAAGATCACAGACCAGAACATGCACAGAAGATTTGCAGAGCCGAAACACACGGATTTACACAGACCAGAACACGCCGAGAGAAGATTTGCAGAGTCAAGAACACACATATTTACACAGAGCAGAAAAGATTTGCAGAGTCAAAACACACAAAAATTCACAAAAGATTCAAAACACACAAAAATTCACAAAAGATTCAAAACACACAAAAATTCACAAAAGATTCAAAACACACAAAAATTCAC